>JAJHUR010107614.1:4449-27601 GCA_027495735.1 Lutjanus campechanus | reverse complement strand
AGGTTTATGAAGTCTCTGTCCAGGCAAACATCCTCACTTATTCTGTCCTCAATCTCCATGATGAAAACTTACCCTTCACCCCCTCCTCCTCTTTCAGTCATCAATCACCTCTCGCTGTGGCAAGATTTTTTTTTCTTCTTTGAAGCCATTTTCATATCAAGACATTTCTTCTTTATTTCAGTGACAGTCCAACCCTCGGGTAACACGGCATTCAAAGCACTTGTTAAACCCATTTCTTTGCTGTACAAAGTCTCTTAATTCCCCTGCTGATGCTGTAAAAATGACAGATTTTCCTTTATGGATCTCTGAAAGCAGGACATCAATCACCAAACTCGTAAAGTTCTTGTTTTTACTCTTTGATGCCATTTTCATGAATGAACCTGATATATGGGGCAGGAAGCACAGTTATATACGGTATTATTGGGGAATTAATGATGCTGATTTCCAAGTCTCATGCACATGCACTCAAATACGCACATGCGGATCTCTTACACAGTTATCTGAAGTTATGAGCGTTTCTTGAATCTGATGCGACGTGTTCGTACGAACCCTTTATACAAAGAAAAGTGAGAGAAATTTAAGATAAGAATCTGAAAATGTTCTTGCATGAGGCCCAGTGTACCCACAGGTAACATAAAGTACCTGCACAGTGATGGGGTCACGTTCTTCGTTCTGCATGCTTTTGTGGAGCTCCAGCAGGGTGTCGTACTCACTCTTCAACTGGTCAAAGTCCCCCTGCAGAGTCTTCAACTGGACACCATAAAAATACAGACACAAGGTCATGATGAAGACATGTTGAAATTATGAATTTAATGTATGCGCACAAGCGTGTGTGCTGTGTGTACACTATGTGTGTGCATATGAGCCACCTGCTGGAGGGTCTGTTTGTGTGTTTGTTCCAGAGTGTCCCAGTTGCATCGTGGCACGACATCCCAGTACTCTGCCTTCATCCTATTAAGCTCCTCCTGGGCTTTAGTCAGGTCTGCCCGACACACCTTCAGAGCGAGCTGCAGCTCCACAACGTCCTTAGCCCCTCCTTTAAAATGGAAACAAAATATGCTTCATTTAATCTATTTGTTAGGATATTTTTTTATTTGCATCTTTGGGGAAAACACACCTTTGTTTTGAGGAGATTAATAGCACTCTCATGTTTGTAAGGTAAATATGAAGCTACAGCCAGGTGGACTATTACAGCCAGACCGATATATCGGCTGGCCAATACTATTGGCCTGATATAGGCCTGGTACAGCTTGATCAGAGTACATGTTGTCCGATATTGTTTAAAAGAATTTAATGCAAATCATTTTTTAATTCTATTTTTTGGTTTTATAGGCAGCCGTTTGTGTGTATTTAACCTTTTTTCTTAGTTTAAGTTATTGTATTTGTGTTTTATTTAAATTTAGAGTTATGTATAATTATTAAAAATAACAGTTAAAGTTTACTGTGTCAGTGTCCTCTTGTCATTTTGGATTTTAGATATATAAATAACGAGAATTGGCCCATATATCATTATCAGAATTTTTTTTTTTTTTTACTTCCTAATATCAGTTTATGGCCCCAGAAAAATTGGTCGGCTCTAAAACATTTCCCAAAATGGTAAACTATTCCTTTAAAGAAAGAAGCAGTTTTTTATTCATTTAAGCAGAAATTGTGAGACGGTGGACACGGTTTTGAAGGAATACAATACAACAAATAAATGAGTAGTGATGGACTGCAACTAATGATTCCTTTTGTTATTTTCTTGATTTCTTGATCAATTAATCACTTTATCGATAACATTCTAGAAAAAACACATCCCAAAGCCTGAGGCGACATCTTTAAATGTCTTGTTTTGTCAGACCAACTGTCTTAAACCGTTCAGTTTACAGTCATCATAGAAGACCAATGAAACTAGAAAAAATTACCATTAGAAAAGCTGGAAACTGAGTGTTTTGTAAGAAAAAACAACTTAAAAGTACTAATTGATTATCAAAATTGTATCTGATTCATTTTCAGTCGATCAACTTATCAACTGACTCGACTGTTTGAATAACTGAGCAATAGTTGGAGCTCTACCTGTATTTTCATCTGCAGGGTGCTCCTCCTTCACAAAACCTCTTGTTAGGTCATTGAGCTGCCAGATCAGCAACTTGCGGGCATCACACTCCTCCCGGTACTGCAGATACTGGTTGGAGAGTTCAGACTGCAGACGTTCCAGCTGGAGAGGAACAGAAGATAGTCGGGTGGGTGAGACAAGTTAAAATTTATCAATGACCTCTTTATCTGCACTGAATCTCAAACAAAACATTTGTTTGGATAAAGAGATCTCTATCCCTGAACTAAAGAACTTTTTCATACACATATCTGAGATGAGGATGAATAAATAATATAAAGACTTTAAGAGAAGAAATTCATGTGCAAATCAGTCATATCAAGTTATATTTCCTGAAAACTCTCATGAATATAAAATAGAAGATAAATGGTGGTCAGAAGACCACTTTATAAGTATGTCATGTACCACTGCCTGCATGGCCTTTTCTCTCTCCCTCATGGCCTTAATGTCCTTCTGCAGTTGCTGCTTCTCCCTTTTCAAGGCTCCAATCTCAGCCTGCTCCTCCGCCCAGCGAGCTTGAATCTTCCTGTCACATTCCTCTGTCACCCGCCTCAGATGGGATTGCAGTGGTTCCAGCTCCTGGATTTGATCCCGCTGGTGTGCTGAACAGATTTAAAATGCATTGAAATCATACACATGAAAGTATTTTGGCTGAAACAGTTATTTGGTTAAATGAAAAATAATTGATGATCATTCTGATATTTAATTTATTGCAAATGTTCTTTCATAAGCTTTTCACATTCAAAGATCTGCTTGTTTCTCTACATTTCATACAAATGTAAATTCATTCCCTTTGTGTTTTTTTTTGACAAAATGAGCTATTTGAAGACATCAGTCACTTCAGGATCTGCTGTGTTGTCATGATGTTATACATTTTGGAGGATAATTAACTAATTAAAAGACAGATGAAATAGCAATTAAAAAACATGGTTCCGGTGGCGGAGAGGAGGAGGGGTTCACATGCACTAACACGCACGCACGGCCAGACCGGCTTACCAAAACAGAGGCTCAAGAACAGCACACGCAGAGGGGGTGTCACGTGACTCTCTACTCCAGAGGTCAGTACACCACTAGTTGTGTACATAGCAAAAGTAAAATTCCTGACAGCTAATGAGGCTGTATTTCACACTTAGCCCCTTTAAGTCTTTTTTGTGTCTTTTTTAAGCAACATCTCTCAAAAAGTTAACGAATTTCACTTAAATTACTTAGTTAAGACTTAAAGTGAAAAAACTGTGAGATTGCCATTGATATACGTAATAATATAATTAATATTTAAGGTTTTTTGCAATTGTCTTATGGTTTCTCAAACATTTCTGTTAATTCTAACTGCTATAATTGTATCTATAATTTTTCTGGTTATTCTGTCTTAATTTCTTAAAGCTGTGGTAAGCAGACTATTTTTGGTGTCACTGGGCCAAAATTCCATTCAGCATATTGTAATTTGATTGGTCTAAGAGAAAACCAGACTTCTGCACTAGCTCTTGGCTCTGTTTTCAAAGTGTAAAAAATCTAGTCCTCGATGTGAGACTTTGGCCAATCACAGGTCACAAAGATAGTTGATTGCTGAGGCTCATTCCCAAAATATAAGTATTTGACGACTTGGTAATGAGTCTCAACAATCAACTATCTTTCTCCAGAATTCCTTACTGCGCCATTAAATGCAGCTCAGACAACACCAGAGAGGCATAACTTCACCTTATCTGTAACGTAGATAGCACCAAGCTACATTCACTGTTCATAACTTAATTTCTTGAAATATCTCTTAATTTTTGTTGCCATCAACTATTTGCTCCCATACCACCACCTTTATTAATCTCTTAACCCAGATTTGCTCACACAAAGGTGGCTTTAGTGGACGCTGCAAACTCAAAGTGAATCAAGTGAACTTGCTCTTTTCTCGTACAAAGGCATGATATTTCTGGTCAACCTCAAAGACAGGGGTTTCCTTTATTATATCTGAATCTTTGCTGAACTTCATATTTTTCCTCCTCCTTTCCATTTAGAAGAGTGCTAAAGTAGGGAATTCTTAAGAAATGAAAATGACCAGATAGGTTTACTCATAGAGCTACTGACCTAAAGCAGTTTCATATTCCTTTTTGATGGTTGACAGAAGGGGTTGGTAGGTTTTGAACTCTTTGATGAAACAACCAAAGACATCACGGTAGACCTGTGGACAAAGCAGATTATCATATGCGAGTGCTCTGTCTGACAAGAAAAGCAGTGTAAGGTAAAGAGAAAGAAAAAAAAAAACACAGCACCTGTAGTTTCAGTTCTTGAAATTTTGGCTCATTGGAGCTGATAAAATGCAGCTCTTTGTTCACATAGCTCTCCAGGTCTATCAGAAGCTGGGGCTTTCTCCCTGGGCCTGCATAGATGTAACTGCTACCTGTCCAGCACAACTATAGGATTTATCACACCACACACATACACACACACAATCACACAGCTTTGATAGTGACTTTGATGTGAATGGACAGGTAGTTATTGGTTTGTAGATTAAGATTTTACATTAAAAACATGAGAGACTTATAAAAAAAAAACAACACACTAAAAATTAAGCCAGTGGTTCTCAACCTTTTTGACTTCTTACAACAAGCAGTGTGTAGGTTCACATTGTTTCAGATACCTCTGAGTGCTCATCAGTTCCAACAAAGAGACATTTCACCTCTTTGTTTGACTATTTTTAGTCCAAAGTGGTAAAATTACATCAATATTTTACAAATATCAGGGAAAAGTAAATTAAATATGTTTGTTCTTCTTTCCTCTCCCATTAATCATCTCATGACCCCTCAGATTTATCTGGTGACCCTTTGGAGGGGTCTGACCTCTATGTTGGGAACCACTAGCCTAAACTAGCTAGCTATCAGTAAAAGGATGCTCTAACACTGATGCTCAGTATTAACAAAATAATAATATCACAGATTCATTTATCAGTCACAGCATGAGATATTTACTGCTCAAACAATACATTTTGCTGATTATACTTATGTACTTGTACTTAAGTAGTAGAATTATGCATGCAGGACCTTTACTTGTAACTGTGTATTTTCACATAGTTGTACTGGTATATAAAGAACCAAAGTACTTCTTCCATCACTGCTATGTGGTGCTAGTTTTTGACGTGTTTACAGCAATCAATATATTTGATCTATTATTTATATTCAATGATATAAAGTCAGCTTTTCATATGTTAAAGTCTGTCATGTTTGATGAAGCTGCTCCTGCTTTCCTTACCTTTCTTGCTGCAGGTTGGACAGAAACAGCACCAGCACTTTCTCCTTCTTGCCCTTCCTGTGATGTCTGGACAGTGTCATTTTGAACACTATGGTCAAACAGAGGTCTAAAATTAAAAAAACGGAGCTTATTCACAATTGTACTTTAGTTACATATGGTACAACTACTTAACTATAATAATACAATAGTTGCACGTGGTTTACTGTCTTCTTTTAATTAATTACCTTTGTTTTTGTGACGGTATTAAAGGTGGAAATTTAACGTCTTTGTGTGGTGACATCTCTAGCGATGATATGAAGGCCGAATAACAACAAAACAAACTCTTGTTCTTCTTAAACAGTCGAGTTTGGCACGTCTAGCTCAAGGTTGGCATTAGCATCACAGAGCACAGCATTGTAACAGGGTTTCCATGGTAACGAGGACGGAGCACGCAGCAGGACCCACACAGTAGACCGCGGCGCGCCTAACTAGTTAGTTTCCAAATTGTGTAAGGTGGAAACTTTCTTCATACAGACACTTAATAAATACGAGAGACAGTACGGCATATATAGGCCATCAGCTCTGACTAGAACCAATATCAAATACACGATAAATTAATAAACAATTTGGTAACCTATTTTATAATTACCACATAAAAACGGCAACGTCTAATATAATGTAATATAGAAGTGATGGCACAGACGACAAGGAAAACAGCATAAATTACTTGAATAGAAATGGTGTCTTTATAGGTAGGCATATTTTGCAAATACACTTTCTTTTCGTGGCAATAATAGTGCAATTAATGCTGTCAATGAATTATCATCTAGCTAGCGAATATATTTATGTTCCACTGTCTTCCATATGTGTGCCACATTGGCTAAAATAAGATATGACCATTACAAAATTATATAATCTTCTATAAAGCTGTCACAAAATTTAACAGCTAAAAAACTACATTTCCTAGCTACCCTCTTCGGTGAAGCCCAGCACCAGGCTAACTGTAGTGGAGTTGTGTAGTCGTTTCTAGAGAAATTATCATAAAAGCGAGCGTGTGGTTGAACTACAGTACCCAAGCGGCACTGCTCGAGCCTACAGTACATTCTGCTGCTTATCCGGGGATGTCACACCACTGCTATTTTCTCCCCTCAGTCCCTCTCACTCTCAGCCTACAGCTTCAGCGGACTGACACGGGGCTTTGGATAGAGACACGCGAACAATAAGATCCGAAACAGAGGCCAGAAAATGGCAGAGCTCGGAGCGGGAAGTCTGCCGTTAGGAGATCCTGCTTTTAATTACCAGGAGCACGAGCTGAACGAGCGGCTGAAACGGCTCTACCCGGCTGTGAACGAGGAAGAGACCCCTTTACCCCGATCCTGGAGCCCCAAGGATAAATACAGCTACATTGGGCTGTCACAGAACAACCTGCGGGTCCATTACAAAGGTTAGAGGGCTGACTCGTCCCTGATGGGTTGAACAAGTAGTCACAACAGCAGAGGGTCTCAGCTCGAATCTGTCAATGTGTTGTTGCGGGGGGGTCTCTGTGTCTCTCACTCGCGCACACACACACACACACACACACACAGTCAGTCTCAGACACACAGTATGCGATTATGTTGATTGTGTATGTGTGTGTGTGTGTGTGTGTGTGTGTGTATGTGTGTACTCCTGGTAAATCTAGTCTGAGCTGCCTCTCCTGTCCTGTAACCTTGCTTTGTTTCACAAACGAGCAGAGGAATTCCCAAATGGGTGACAGTGAACTCGTTCACCCTGACAGTTGGTCTTATTATCACCACCACACTGAAATTCACCTTCAACAACACGGCTTTCTCCATTGTTTATGTGCCGTTCATGACGTTATTTGTTTGCAGTAAACTGACGTGCGTCTGACGTTCTCCATAGTTTGTACTGGAAGGTGGCATTGGCAGCTATAGCGACGCATAGACATGGGGCTGCTTTTAAGCTAACTAGTGGTATTTAACAAACAGGAGCTAGCTAACAGCAAGCTATCTCTCTTGAGCAGATACAGTAGTTAGCTAGCCTTGTTAGCATGTTAGCTAACCTAGCTGTTTCTTGTGACTAATATTGCAGTGAAAACGGTGGAAGAAGCTAGCTACAAGATGGACACCAGCCAAACTTGTTGTTAACCTTTTACAATGTAGCACACTGCATTATTGTTTGTTTGTTTTTTACCACAGCAAGCACCAAAATAGAATAAAAATGGCATTGTCGTGTTTTCTCGCGTGATTTCAGTGGCAGTGTTCTATAAGTCGTTTCCAGAATTCATTTTTTCCAGTCTGGAAGCAGCCGGTCCAACTCCATTCAGGTCTGTGTGTGAGCCCTGAGCACTCCAGTCTCATGTCCAGCCTCCAGCAGGCAGCCAGCTCGGTTTCAACAGCTGCTGTGAGGGAGGAGGAGGAGGCCTCTGCGCAGCACATTAGGCCAAATGTACCGATCTTGTAATAAATCTGTATTATCGGCAGGCTCTGACGTTCTCACAATAACAGCAAGTTTGCTCGTCAAACGGTGCAGTCAATCACTTATTCGGATGGGTAAAAACTGTCACTGCGCGCTGCCAGGCCTGCCAGCTGGATTATTTTATACATCCAGTTTCTAAATCAAAACAAGGTGACATCCGCCTGAAGTCCTGTTGGCCCTCCATGCAGGGCTGCAAGATTTGGTAAAAAAGCCATATTGTGATTATTTTGACTGTAATTGCATTGCGATGATGATGCGTGATGAGCATTACAATTTTCATGTTCTCTAAAAAAAAAAAACACAATTAAAATCGTGATGATGTGATATATATTGAGATCTGAACCAAACAAAGATCCTTTCTTTCATCTGGAGAACAAGATTTTTAGGCCAGGTCATCTCTGCAGCATTACAGTACCTCATTATGATGCTGTTTTCTCATCCATTTATCCTTTTTCAAAAATATTGATTCTTGTTCTGCAATGTGGATACCACAATTGGCGATATTGCGATTTTATTGCGATTGCGATTAATTGTGCAACCCTACTTCCTTGTTATTTTTCTTCAGGCGACATGTCAGGGCAGCCCCCCCTTGTACCCAGCAGGCAAACTAACCCTGCATCTCAGGCTCATATGAAAAATCCCCACAGAGATACTGCAAGGCCACTTTGGGGCCTGTTGGCTGTTTACATCAGTGAAACATGCAGAGGATGAGAGGATGCAGGCAGGCAGGCTGTGTAACCCATTTTGAAAGGCTTATTTGGCACATACGTAGCTGTGGTCCTGCTGTTTGTGAATAGCAGGGAAGGCCTATTATTTGTTAAAATCAAGACTCTCAGGCAGATAGCCAGATATAACCCACAGATTATTTAATGCATAATTGATCAGGTCCCTGCTGTTGATCTGAACAGTGGTAAAATTGAATATCAGCCTACATTGTATTAATCAGCGGTGTAGATGCACATAATGCATCTTTTTTTTCCCTGTTTGCTGCTGTGCTCCATTTCTAATGATGTTGATAAAAGAGTTGTGACAGCGTTTTTTTTTTCATCTTACATCCATTTTAATCAGTGTTACTTAGATCCTTTCCTCCTGTCTCAAATTAACCATGCACTTGTCACAGCTGTGACAGTGAGGAAAAAATGATGAATGGGCCCACGTATGTCTTACGATAAGACGTGTCATTTCATGTTGGGGTTATGTAGGGCATTGAGTCTTTATGTCTATGAAGAGTGCACAGATTAAGTGACACTGCACAATTGTTCAGGGATGACATATAAATAGGTCTATTCTGGAGCGTGCAGGATAATTTTTCTCCTCCTGGTTGTTTTAGCTCCTGCTCTGTTCCCTCACCCTTGTGGTTTGAATGCTATTTTGACCAGTGTGCCAATTTCCTCTGTTCAAGGCCACACAGTGTCTACCTACTAGTCCTGTTGTGCACAGACACAGATTAATGTAGCCAGTCTCAACAGATTGATGCATAAATAAACACTGTAACACACACAAACCAACATATTGACTTAGTGTCTATGAATACACAAAATGGGTGATGTTAATAAAAACACTACAGCACTCTGAACCATGAAGGGTTTCTCTGCTTTATTCTGATGCAGTGGGGATGTCATTGTTCCTTTAATAGGCTTTAAGGATCAATAAATGGAAAGACAAATATAGTTGCATCACAGGTAAGGCTACATACATATAGGGAGTAAAACATTACATACATCTAATGTACTAATGCTTGTTCTTGTAAGTATGAGTTAATATATATTGCTGATAAAGATAGAATGGCTAGCATTCAATGCACCTTTTGATTATCCTCATCTTTAAAGACTTTATCAGAATGAAAATAAACAACTGATTACAAAATACAAATAGTTTCTCTGTGGATTTATGTAAAATGTACTATTATTATCTTTTGATAGTTATCCATATCTGTATACTAAAGTAAATAAGTAAAGATTTATGTATATGGCACTTTGGACTCCACTGGTCAGTCTTTATTTTACCACCTTAAATATCTCGATTGATTTGTGAGTGACAGAATTATATACTTAAGATGTTGAAGGTGACTGACTGTCAACAGCAGTGGCATCAAATAATATTTTAACATTTTGAGAAATTCACTTTCTTGCTGAGAGAAAGTAAGAAGATTGATACAGGCATACTGTAGATGCTAATATTTTTAAGCACTGGCCAACAAGCCAAGTACAGTACATTTTCTGTGGCCCAAGTGTAAACTTATGTAGAAATGATACAGAAAAGGCAACTTAGCACACACTTCCTTAACTGCTTAACTGTGACACTTGTGTTGAGCACTTTTCCCATGAATTGTGGTGTGGTGTTCCCGTTTAGGGAACTGGTGTCACACACCACAATGCTTTATGTCCTTAGATGTGTCTTATTGTAGCCTATTAACTTCCATTCAATCCCAAATTTTCATTGCCATTTTGTTTTTTTTCACAGTCCACCTTTTGTGTTTCTGGTTCTTTTGTAAGGATCATATGAGCAGTTTGAGTCGGCTTTGTAAACTCACACTTGAGTAGCCCCATAATATCAATAGCTAGCCTGCAACAAGCACTGTTCACCCTTTTCCTAGAATGTTGAACTAAAATGAGCGAAATGATTGGGATGTTTATGGAATTTGGTGACCACAGACTACATTTTCGTGGCCACGGGCCATCGGGCCACTGTGAATGTTGTACCCTGTGATACCACCATCACATCTGAAGTAACCAAGCATGACCAAGGGCCCTCACAATAGTTTTGCTTTACAAAAAGACTGGAATCAGCTTTAATTATTTTAATGTGTCAAAAAATGTTGTAAAACAAAGTGTATCTTCCAAAAAACCAATCCAAGGTAAACACATCAGCCACGCCACCAAGGTAGGTTGCAGTAACAGCGGCAAAGAGAGCTACAGCTGTTTGCCAAAACTGTCTGAGTTGATTATCTTTTCTAAAAGATTGTGGTGAATGTCGCAGTGTTTTTAGGCTTTTTTTTTTTTTTTTGAATGAAATTGCCTTGACTGGGTTCATTTAGACGCGCATGTATGATGTTAAATTTGTGGAAAAGTCGTGGAGTTTGAACAAAATTGCAAGCCTGCACAGAATTCACAGGAATTGGTTGAATTTGCATGAATTGCTATGATTAAAACATCGCAACTTCCTGGAGGGACTGGATGATACTTGAACCTTGAATTGAACATGTCAACTTACTGTCAACGCTAACCATGTGACCATAGCAACCATGGAAAACACAGAGGAAATGTTATGAGAGCTAATTTTACTAGTGTCTGAATTCTCTGAATTATACACATCTTCACCAGCAGTGAACTTATCAAGTCACAAAAACGGCCTTGGAACAACTTCAGAAGTTTGATTAGTTTGGGCCAGAAAATAGTTTATGATATTAGCTAACTTTGCTTATCATGTCATGTTGTTAAATACTTCCTTTCTATTCAGCTATTTGAGGAAATTAAAGTAGGTGGACAGTGGCAATCTTTAGCATCTGGTGCAGGTCATTTGTAGGACTGGAGGTAGCCAGTAGCCTTGGTGTTGGTGTTACACTCTGCTGCAGCCTATTCAAAATACAGAACACTGCTGACAGGTGGAAGACCTAGCCAAAACCACTCACTGTCTGAAAGCAGGTTGAGCCCAGACATGCTATGAAACAAACTAATTTTTGCCACCTGTTTTCTTGATCCTTATAGTCGCTACCCACAACTCTTGGCTAGGTGTTGATATAGGTGTTGATCAGAAACTTTCCTAGACCTTTTCTTCCCCTTACCTCTGAACAATGCTGTGAAATAATTAAATCTCTAATCATTTTTTTATATATATAAAATGATTATGGATAATATGAAAGAAGCCACTCGTAGGAGTGTTGTAGTCAAGATCATCTAAACTGAGTTTGACCAAGTCATGACCAAGACCAGAGTGTATCGAGACTGAAACAAGACCAAGACTTTGAAGGATTGAAACCAGCACGTAGCATTTATGTTGGATTTGACATTAGCATGTGTTAATGTTGATGTAAGATAATAATTAGCTACCTGTCTTGATATGTCCTGTCTCGCCATTGTTTATCACTAGCAAAAACAGAACTTAGCTAGGTAGCTTAGCTAGCATCACCTGCACTTTGCTTGCTTTTCTTCATGCTTCCTTTTTGTTAAGACACCATTTTCTACAAATGATCAAATAGACAAATACATCATATACAGTTCACTCCTACAGTGTGGTGACAAAAATGCAGTGCAGCTACAAGAAAGCTTAAAGTGTAGATACCATTTTGACGTGGTCCCAGCCATCTCATGAAGTGGTGCATTGCAGAACTTACACACTGCTGGGGCTGAACAATTAATGGAAGTTTTATCGAAATCGCAATGTGGCCTGCTGCAGTTTTAAAATCACAGGAGGCACAATATTTTTTTGAAGGCTTTTTTTTTGTGTCTTGTGCTGGCCTACACGTCATATTCTACAGACTTAAAAAAACATCTTTGTTTGGTACAGATCCCTGCTGTGTGTTTTCTTTTGGATGCTGTTTTGCAGATGAACGTTTGTGGTTTTGGTAGCCACATTTTATTATTATTATCATGGACGATTTAGCAGACATTTCCTCCCAGACAACCACAGCTTCTTCTCCTATCTCCTTCATTCACTTTCTTGGGGTGCATGTGAAGGGGGGCAGGGAGGGGTGACTGTAACAAAAATTTTGTGATATCCCCGCAGTAGTAGTGGACTTGACTGGCAACTTTGAATCCTCTTTTTTCCGAGACCAAGCCAAGACTGAATAAAAATCTGGTCAATGTCAAGACAAGACCTTCAAGAAATGGTCTTGAGTCCAAGACCAATTGTGAGTACTATGACACTAGCTCGTAGTGACAAACCTATCGAGAATTGTCAGTCTTGTTTGCCATAGTTCCATGGAGCCTCTGGATATACCTCAAAACAGATGATGGTGATGCTCTTATAGTGTGTTGGCTGTCTGCGTAGACAGACGTGTTCACATGTTTGATGAGGCGAACAGTCTGCACGCTCATAAATTGTACACAGACGGTATGCACAGACCCACACAGACACCAGCAGATGATGAACTTTACATCACACTGACTGATTTGCGGCTATCCGGATTCAACAGTAATGTTTTTTTTTTTTCCAAGTGGGTCAGAAATCTTCTTGCCCGAAGTCGATTTTTACTTGCCCCTACATATTGTTTTATTTATTAACAGTTATCAAATAGCAACAAAGACTAAAGTTAATTATCATGTTTAATCTAGAGCTGCAATGTCTATACAATGTCAAAAAATGTGAAAAATGTCCATCCCAGTTTCACAAAAGTCCAAGGTGGTGTTGTCAGTTGTCTTGTTTTGTCAGTCTAAAACCCAAAGATATTCTGTGTAATTTGATAATAAATGAAGAAAAGCGGTGAAATCTCCACATTTGAAAGAAAACTGCATTTTCTGCTATTTTTGCATGAAAAATTACTTACATTATCAAAATAACAACTTGCATGGTCAAGCAAGTGAGTTGCCAGATTTACTTGCCCAGCATGGCATTTTTCTTGCCCCGGGCAATTGGACAAGCCTTGTTGTTGAACCTTGTTGACCAGTTGCATCCTACCTGCCTAGCACCAAATGCAGACAAAGTGAGCGACTAGCTGGTAAATGCGTAGGAGGTTTTAGCTAAAGAGGCAGAGTCACACCAACACATATCTTAAGAGAGACACAACCTAAAATTTGTTGGTGAAGTTGCTCTGTGTCTGCTGGATGTTTAAATAAGAAATTGTCTGCTAACGCATTCACCAGAACAACTTTTAAGGACAATAATAAAGCAAATGTTGAGTATACAACTTATTGTACTGCCCCCAGGTGGCCAAAGATTAATGAATGTGGCTTTAAACATTTTGCCCTTGTGGCAGCAGTTCACTCCCAATCCACTGGGAACGATTCACCTTCTTCTGAAATGAACCATGAGGTGCTGACCCTGTCCTGACCACTCAGCGGCAAACCTCCCCAAGTGATGCAGATCACAGGATGACAAAGTGTCATCAGAAAATATCTGACATGCAATCCTGAGGTCACCATAGAGTACTGGACATCCTCCAATCCTTGGCCGTGCCTTAAAATTCTGTCCTTCAAGATCACAAACAGAACAGACGACAAAGCACAATGGAGTCCATCATCCATTGAGAAAGCGCTTGACAAAGTTCCAAGGATGACGGCAAAGCTTTCGGTCCTGTTACACAAGGACCTAATTGCTCATAGTAACAGACCGAGGGCCCATAATCCCAGAGCTGCCCCTTCAGGACACCTCTGACTGTCCAACACACCACACTGCTACTTTAACACTAAGAGCATCATTTGTCTATTTGATCATTTGTACAAAACGGTGTCTTAAATGAAGACTGGAATTGGGCAGTGACCACTGTATTTACTTGTTAGCTTGCTGTAAACCTACTGTACTTAAGTAATGTATTATGTTGTGATGATACTCAGATTTGTTTTTACTTAGTAAGTAAAAATTACAAATCTGAAGTGTTTTCTGTATTAAAGGTTTTGTTTATTTGTTGAAAACTGTAAATGTGTATCATTCATTAGACCAGACGTCTGCAACCGTTACGATCAAAATGATCATTTTTGGCCAAAAAGGAAAAAAAAAACCTGTCCTTTCCTGAAGACTTTTTTTTTTTGCATCCATGGCTAGTCTTAAGGAGACTCAAGAAGACAAGCCACCATTTCAAGGCAACATACTGCAATAGATTTGAGTTTTGAGTCCGACTCAAACTCAAACATTTTGCCAACCTGTAATCTTTAGTTGAGATAATTTATTTTTCTTGTTTAGATAAACTTGAATCTTTGAGGTTTAGAAACTCAAAAAAATGTATTTAAAAAAAACTGTCCACAGTGAACTGTGAACCTGATTTGTCGTTATTTTGGTGCCTGGAAATGAAAGGGTTTTAATTGAAAATATTAAAAATATTTAAAAAATTTCATTTTCACTTGAATAAATTTAACTGACTTGTCTCAACCTTTTCATAGACCTACAACTATGATAAATAAAAACATGTTTAAGAAATAAGTGTTTTTCATTTCCATATCATTCTTTTGCCAAAGTCACAGGGAGTCACTGGAGAGGGGTTAAAGAGCCGCATATGGCTCCGGAGCCACAGGTTGCAGACCCCCGCGTTAGACCGGTAGGCCTATTCATAGGATAAGTACCAGTGAAGGTTTATTTGCTCATGCCAGCCTATCTTTGAAGCTAGTCAGGTTGACAGTGTTATACTGTGTTCACATAAATTAACAAAATGCTTTCCTTCCTGGTCGTTCCGACACTTTCAGAATTGTTACCACTTTTGCCATGGCTCTCTTCATGCACATGTTTGTAAAATTTATATTTTAAAGGCTCATTACTACGGTTTTGTATTTCTCTGTAACGTAGCACAAAAAAATGTTACTTACAATATTCTGTCCCTGTCCTGGAATTCAAGTTATTTTCTGATGCCCCAGCAAATATATATGTAAATAGTTAGATAAATATCATAAATGTGTGACAACTAGTCAACTAATGTCTTGAACAACTACTATTTGACTATGAAAATCTTCGGTGGGGGACAGGCCTATTATTAACTAAGAATTTCAAAGGTGCAAGTTGTCCTGCTCTGAGAGGAACAGTCGTGAGGAGAAAAACACCTGTATGTTGGGCTTTTTAAGGGTGTTTCTGATTTATTACAACTTATGGCTTTTTTGGCTTTTTTTCATAGTTTTTGGCATCATGACGGTGAACACTTAGCTGGTTTGAGCTTTTATATTCAGTGCTTGCCTATGATTTATATTGTCTTATGGGAGTGGGGTTTGGTGAGAACTGTATAGACTCAAATAGTTGAGCCAGCAAACAAAAATAGCTAAAAGCTAAATCGGCTTCAACAGTCATGTGATTCACTTTCACTACTATAAATACTGCATACTGGAGTTTCACTTAAGAAAATGTTGTTTTGCAGAGGTTGTAGTTGTAGCCTGATGAGATGATAATCGGTTTCATGATAAACCGTGATAAAATTCCTGGCGAGTCGTTTTATCGCTTCAGGTTTTAATTGTTGTGATAGCCGTGTTTGATAACCACGCTTTGAAAAATTCATGGTAAATACTGTAGAGCATTAACCAAAGTTAGCAACGGTCTCCCCAGACGCAGGCACAGCAGTGATGTGGGTTTGTTTTGCATGAGTGAAAACACTGACACCGCAGAGGACATGATGACATTTCAAATCATTAACATAAAACTCTGCAAAATGATTTCAATTTGTGTATCAGTACTTTTTGAACATCTTTGTCATTGTCTTGACATGTGGCCTTGGTGTTGTGGTGCATTCACTCACTGTTGGCAGAGTGGGAGAAGCAGGAAAACCTCCTGTTATTCAGAGTTAAGAGATTTAGGCATTATTCCAAGATGGTTACCTCTGCTGCTTGCCTTGTGGTCGCACCGTTTGAATAGCTAAATTATATGCTCGAGCTGTGTTTAGTATTTGTAGTGATTTGTCAAAAAGTGAAACCGGATACACACACGCACACTGTGTGTAGCTCTTTTTTAAAATCAGCTTAATCGACTGTATTAGTGTTAATATTGGATTTTGTTTAGATGCATCCGCCAGAGATGGAGGCTTTACAGCCATTTTGCCACTGGTCTGTTGACATTTTTGAAGTTCTGTTCAACAAGCGTTGAGGTAGTTGAATATTAAAAGGCCCAGCATCAGTATCAGTATAAGCTGGAATTACAAAAAGTGAGGCTTATGTGAATAGTTTTTCTGACTCAGCTGCTTGAAATTAGAAGCTAGATTTATGACCCTTGGTATTTTTGTGTGACATACCTTCTGCTTCTTGGTCCCAATGATTTTTTTGAGAACGTGGACTGTAAGTGTGGACTGTACCTGTGACACAAACAGACAGTATGTAGCCTAATACTGCATGGCCAGATGGCCAAATTTGAATATTCAGTCTGAAATTGCCCAGAAAGCCTGTGGTTCTCCAACCAATCAACAATTTTTCAACCAACAAGGGGATCTCATCTTTGGAGTGCTTTGGCAAGAGTTTAGATGCTTCTGAGATGCAAGGGCTAATGTGTCTGTGTGAGGAAGGGGTCAGGACCGTCTTTGTCAAGCTATAGTTATGTTTTTGTGCTTTTTTCTGTGGTAGTCTGCTCGCACTCTGTACCCACTGCAGCAATGTACATGTAGACATTATCAGTGTCAGTGTCATGTCAGTGTTTTCATTGGCGGCGTAGTACTATTCACTCTTGTGCCGCTGCTGTTGACAGGACGAGGCAGAGGACAACGTGGAGCTGTGGCCTTTGTTGCACTTGCTGTTATTGAGCTGATAGATTTTGCACTTTCCCCCGCTTGTGGTCAAGGACAGAACCTGGGGTGGGATTGCTGGTTTCCTGTGCCGCGTGTTTACACTGCACAGTAAAGCTTAACTTGACTCTACTCTGTTTTGGTACCAGCTATGTCTTGTACTTCATTTTCTACTGCAGATAGTACCCTCTCAGTGTAGGTGGGATTCTTGCTGATCACCATATTGACGCTGCGAGAAGCTGCCTGACATCATTTAACAGGATAACCCTCTACACTTTTCCAACAGTTGGGAAACAACGGGGATCTTTACTTTGGTCTTGAGAAGCTGCAGCCATTATTCACTGACAAACTGTAACTTATAATGTACATGTACTGCAAAACAGACGACTACCCTTCTCACCTTTTTCTTAGCTTCGCTCACATTCACGTCACTCTTCTTCTATAACAGATGATATTGAAGGGACTGTGTTTTTGATGTGTCTGCTTTTTCTAAATACAAGTTGGAACGTAGTTTCTGAAAAGGAGAAAACACTCAGAACTATGTAGTACTGAACTGTGGAATAATAGACCAGTAGACTGTTGTTCGTGAATTTAGTGTTCAGGATTTTTTGGACTGACCTGAAATAATGGCTTGGTGACGTGCCAAAGCCACGGTCCCCCCAACACTAAATAAGCCCCACGAACCAACACGAACGACCCCCCCTTTCAGTGACTCAGTCCAAATCAGCCCAGCAGTTCACTTCAGCTCGCTTCAGTTCCAACAACCTGACAGAAGGTTGTCCCAGTGTTGCCAACTTGGCGACTTTCTCGCTAAATCTGGCGACTTTCCAAATCCTCTTGGCGACTTTTTTTTGTCAAAAGCGACTAGCGACAAATCTAGTGACTCTTTCTGGTGTTTTGGAGACTGGCGTGAAAGCATATATTCTGCAGTTACTGTCCTCAACGAGCAGCGGGTGCTGCCGTGAGCCCCTCCACCGTCCCAAAGCTCTCACAGACGGTCAGTCTCACAGTAGCCTGGCGCAGCAGTTGTAGCTGCAGTCAGAGCAGAGGAGACCCACACCACTCTGCGTCCAGACTGCTAATGAATCGTGCATGTGCAACGCCGCCGCTGATCACGACTGAGTTTAGTTTTCTTAAGTTTGGTTTAGTTTCTAACCTTATGCTGAATTTAGGAGCCTACAACAAGTCACAGTAAAACATGAACATTTTTTTGCCATAACTATAACATTTTTAACAATTTTTTTGTATAGACGGTTTCATGAAATGAGATATTAACCTTCCGATGTGTATCAAATAACTTATTCCTCTCTCCTACAGCGTCCATTACAATTACAGACAAATGGGCAATTATGCAAATTAGGCGATGACATCATTTAGCGACTTCTAGCGACTTTTAGGACAGCCAATAGCTACTTTCCTTGCTGAGGAGTTGGCAACACTGGGTTGTCCTCTGGTGGCTCAGACATGTCTGGACATGTCCAATAAAGCTGCTAGACAGAGCGTCCATGTTTCAGGTCGATTTCAGGTCGTGGTGGTGTTTGACACTGAGACAGTGGAGCTGACACACCCCCAGCATTTCAGAGGATTTTTTTCATGATTTTGAGACCAAATTTTATATACTTAGAGGTTTTTTTTAATAAATCATTCAAACCTGGCTTAGTGGTTAATAACACATGTTTCTGTGGGGTGACAAACTCAGAACACATTTGTTGTTGCTTTACAAGATCTTTTAGAGGAAATATGTGACTTTAAAAGCTGGTTTGCCTGTTACTTCTGTTATTTCCTTCTATCTAAACAGTGGTGAAGAACACGAGAAGCAAATGACAGGTGCTGGGTTTTCATTAAAACTAAATTATGACTGGTGAGTTAACTGCATGTCAAATTAATCAGGGCACACAAGGCCAAACTGTTTCCTAAGTTTTCATAAGACTGGTTGCTAACAAGCAAAACAAGAGTCTGGCACAGAGCATTCTCCACATACAGCGCTGCATTACATCACTCCCAGCAAACAATAAGGGCAAAACAGCATCACTGATCTGTTTTAGCTCAGTTAAAACACAAAAACACAGAATCCCTCGACACGTTAGCGTGTCATTCACTAGCAAGCTTTCACTTCACCTGTCTCTCCTCTGCTTTGCTTCGTGTGTGTGTGGGTGTCATTCTGTGAAACAGATGTGAAGAGAGAAATAGTGTGACTGTAAATGTGCTAAAGACTCTTGTCTGAACGGAAATCAAACAAGTGCACATAAATTATATAAATAGCCTAACTTATGTAAAATATGTTGTTTCGTTCAGGGAGGTGGAGGGTCAGTGGAAGGGCAAACACAGGCTGTTTGATCGTACCTTGGCTATTGAAAAATGCAAGGTTTATGCAGGATGTCCTGTGTTGTGCAAGCGATGATTATAGTGAGGATTCCCTCTCACCACTCAGTTGTCTGCACTCCCAGTGTTTTCATGTCACCTTTTAGCAGACTCAGCTTGGACAGGACCTCGGTTGACATTATACAAAAAAAAGTACCAGGAGGTCTAAAAATGAAGGCAAAATGAAGGTGTGACCAGGTGCATTTGCTGAGTTTTGGCACAGTAGATCCATCTGCACAAGACAGCAAGCACGCTGGCTTCATTTGTTTAGTTTTTTTCCCCGCAAAGGACTGTGGATTAGTAAAGTGTCCTTTGAATATATTTTGTGTAAATATTGAAGTAAACAGCATATGTGTCTCGCGTATGGCACACACGCATCTCCACACTCACAAAACACCTTTCATTTATGTTAAACTGCGTGCATGTGTGTGAATAATAATTATTCTTAAAATAATAAAGCCTAATAAATGTAAGTGACCCTGCAGAGGGCGTACAGGATGGGAATCACAGCGCTCAGATCATCTTTAACAGATCAGTCAGCTGAAAGCTGGAGCAGCTGTTGTGTTTGTGACTGTGTGTTTACTGGGATCCAGAAAAACAAGGATTCAACAGTTATGATCTATAACATACAAAATGAGCAAGGTGTTATATTCCACTGTGTGCTGCTGGTGTGAGGGGTGGGACAGGGCAGGACTCCCCTGCACCCCTGGCACAAGACGGCAAAGGTGGATTTGGACACACCTTGAATAAATTAAAACCGTCGCGCCTTGCACTTTCAATTTGCGCTTTAGATCAGCGCAAGACAGGACCCTGAGACAGCAGAGTGGAGAGTCCCTCAGCGGTTCAGAGCAGAGAAAACTGCTCATTCTTTCATGATTTTGAGACCTAATTTCATCGACTCTTTTTAATCATTCAAACTTGGCTGGGTGGTTAGTAACACGTTTCTGTGGTGTGACAAAATCAGAACACACATTTATTGTTGCTCTATAGTATCTTTACCGCCACAGTGCACTGTGGGATAAGAACAGGACATTAACCTTTGATCTGTGACCTCTAGTGGAGAGGTTTGATGTCACATAGCAGCTGAAAGGTGTGACCCTGCAGAGTCGGTGCTGTTTTCTCAGAGGACAGTTTTGTCTCAATACATCAGGCTGATATTTGATTGTAAGTTGGTGTAACGGTGGAGTGGTAGTCAATATTGTTGTAGTTGATGGTCTGTAAACCCTTTGGCAGCTTCATAAACACAAAATTGTAAATTTAGGATTGTTGTTCAGAGGGCGGTGGGTGTTGTTAAAAGTAGTAGCCATTTCTCCTACCCGTCTATGCAGTTGTAAAGAGACCTGTTGGCTTACTGACGACTCATTTTCACAAGGAGCGGCTAAAAATAGACTCCATGAATGTTGCTGTAACCATCAGACCAAACAGTCTCACACTCACACACACACACAGGCATGCTGGTCACATGAATAAACATGTAATAACATGCCTGGGTACCACAGTAGACATGCTGTGTTAATGGGCAGGATTGAATGAATCTAATGTGCTTTAGCTCAATATCATAGTGATGGCTGACGTTTACCTTCTGTAAACACTGTCTGGACATGATGTTGTGTTCATAAAGGAGAAAATCACTACAAGCGTAAATGTTACATAAAATTAAAAAATAAAAAAAAAAAGCAGAAGTAAAGTATATCATCAGTTAAATATAGACCACAACACTAATCTCAATTTCAGTCTGCTAGCATATTTAATCATCGCTATCATCATGTCATGTATGTTCCCAGCTGGAGCTTCCACGCTCTGTCTGACACGCACACACACACACACACACACACACACACATACATACACACACTGCAACAGCCTCAAGGTGTCTGCTGACAGCCAGCGGCTTCGTTTAAGGTTACAGCCTATCTACATTTCATACATGCACACACACAGACACACACACAGAGCTCACAGTGACTTTATCACGACAGGTGAACTCAGTCAGTGGTGTGATTCCATGTAACAGAAAGATGCACATGTTCACTGTAGAGCGTAGATCGCAGTTATACAACACACCTCACTCTCTCATGACCCGAGGGATTGCATAAGCAGCCATCTGAATATAGTATGACAGTCAGCGATGACTGTTGTGCTTGGATTTAATTGGTCCAGAAACAATACAAGAGCCTTGTGACCTGGTTGCTTACGGTCTTTCCACAGACTGTATGTAACGTGTATTATCATTTTGCGCACAGACACAAAATCAATATAGATAAAGTCACCTCAACCAAAGTATGGATTATTGGGAGAAAATCAGTCCTATCTGAGCTTAATCTGTGCATGACTAGATTTCTCTCTAGGTCCCAGGACTCAGATATTTTTTCTTCAGTGACTTTTATTTGTTTATTACTTGCCTCAGTCTGCGATTGAAGCCTCTTTTACTCAGCATTTTTGATATGTTGCTGTATATCAGAGTATCTCTCACAGTGCCAGTAACCTGTCTTCTTATTTCCTCTTCATCAGGGGAGTGCTCTTTCATTTTGCTGCTTTGTCAGTGTTGTGTCTCGCACGAGGAACAAAATCGCAGAATGTTGCATGTTGATCCCGACTGTAAAAAGCTGCTCCTGGTTATTTACACCACATGTCTAAAACTTCAGTGCGCGTCATGGCATCGCGCCGAAAAAGGGGCATCTCCCATGGGCAAAATTAGTGTGTCCACCTAGATGTTAGGTTTACATCTCTACCGATCAGAGCTGGAGGTGATAAATACCTGAATGCTGATTGTACCCTTTTGCATTGCAGGCAAAAGCCAGAGGGTTTAAGTGGGTTTTTTGGTCAGTGTAAAAAAGGCTTTAGATGTGACTGTCTGATATGTGGGTTGATAAGATGTCCTAGAAAATGAAGACAAAGAGGAGCTTGTTCATAAAACACAGTTTTGGGCAAATGTAGAATATGAATAATAGATCTCATTAAAGTACAGTAAATCAGTTCAAATCAAAGCCCGAGCATATTTTCACACAACTGACAAGTGACCCCCCCACCAGCACTATATACTGGCTTGTACAGAGGGCAGTCAGACTCTGGTCAGCTGGCAGGCTTTGTTTTTTTTAGCACCATCTTTACCACTGGATCAGATCTACCAAACCTGGTGTTTGTTGCCATAGTCAGCTGAAGGAATCCATGAAAAGACAAGGGCAGGACCAGTTGCTCAAGAATCCACAGACCTTGTTGTGAGCAGTTTTGTGTAGGAACTACTTTCTTTCTGCAGTAAAATTTACAGGAACTACTTTAGAATCAACCAGCACTTCTTTCTTTCTGCGGTAAAATCTACCAGAACTACTTTCTTTCTGTGTTTGAATCTACTGGGGCTACTTTCCTATTGTAGTAGTATCTAACAGAACTACTTTATTATCAACCAGCACTACTTTCTTTCTGCAGTAGAATCTACCAGAGTTATTTTCTTTCTGTAGTAGAATCTAACAGAACTATTTTATTATCAACCAGCACTTCTTTCTTTCTGTGTTTGAATCTACTGGAGCTACTTTCCTATTGTAGTAGAATCTAACAGAACTACTTTATTATCAACCAGCACTTCTTTCTTTCTGCAGTAGAATCTACCAGAGTTATTTTCTTTCTGTAGTAGAATCTAACAGAACTATTTTATTATCAACCAGCACTTC
>JAJHUR010107613.1:0-16007 GCA_027495735.1 Lutjanus campechanus | reverse complement strand
TTTGTCTCTAAAGACTCAAGATTAGAACGCGTCATTCATTTCACAACACCAGCCTATCTAATCCATTTAGGAAGCCACACCCAAGTCTGCGCCAGTGTTCATGGACGGCCCAGTCGACTGACGGCTGTGTCTGCTAAACCACATGCCACATACAGCACACTGTAGGATTGGGTTTAGATTTCTGGCTTGTGGTGTGCAGCTGTGACTCACTTTTCCTGTCTGCTCTCACTGTGGCTGTAATGACAGACTTGACGAGGAAGGACTGCCAGCTCTGCTTTAACTGAAAAGTGAAAAAACATACAGTTGTCAAGGGACGCCAAGTGTTGAAAACAATGCACGCCCACTGTGTCCCCACATGCCCTACAACACAATAATGAGTGTATCATAAAATGCATTAGTGGTTAACCTTGCCAGTAGCCAGGCTCGTCCTCTGTCTTAGAGTACACTGTGTGCCCATGTTGAGGCTGTGGCTGTAATCTGTGTTTATGTTTTGGAGGGTGAAATCAACCGTCGCTCCTCGACACGCTTTGTGATAAAATCTGGATCACTCCTTTTAGGAAAATTGGCACCAACTTCCACTGCAAACATCTTAACACATTCATCCCCTATCAGTCCAAGTTTTAATGACTTTTAAAATTAAAGACACAACAAATTTAGTAAATCATTTTCTTCTATGGTAGATTGCTTCAAATCAAGTATTAATTTAATTTATTAATTTATTTTTTTGTTGTTGTTTATTGATGTTTTAAAATGCTTAAGTCACTTCCTTATGAAACACAATCTGTGGTTTGCTGTAACATTTCAGTGGTCTGAACCAGAGAATGAAGCAGATTAATGTTGAACTAGTTATTGTTCCTATTTTGAATGTCACTGTTCAGAGACACAAAACTTACATCCACAAATAATTTCAAACAGCGCCACAATGTTTAATCAATTAGCTAGTTGATGACAATCAATTAATGGGTTTGAGTAATTTTTTGAGAAAAAAAGTCCTAATTCTCTGATTCCAGCTCCTTAAATGTTGAATATTTCCTGGTTTCTTTACTCCTCTAAGACTAGTAAACTGAATATCTTTGGGTTGTGGACAAAAAAGAAGACATTTGAGGATGTTATCTTAAGCTTTGGGAAACACTAATGAACATTTTTCACCATTATTTTCCATTTTATATAACAAAAGACTAATCGATCAATCAAGAAAATAATCAACAAGTCAATTATATAATCTTTAGTTGCGACCTTAATTTCAAACTACATCAAAGGCTGTTGCTTTAAACTAATTAAATTTAATGATTTTTTGTGTTTCCCTTTTAGCAGACTTTAAAATATTTTTTTTGCGAAATAGTTCAAGTCAAACAATGCAGATATTTAAAGAAAAACCTGTTCGTATTGCACATGTCCAACACACGGTCATGAGTAACAACAGAGATGTTCCTCTTGCCACCAGGAATTCTTAAATAACTTTTGAAAACTTGCGCTATGTGATTTACTAACTAAAAATTGAGAAACATTACATTTTATGTACTCTTTTAAAAGTATGTCTGCAACAAATTATTTTCATTCTCAGTTAATCTGCTGATTATTTTCACGATTAATTGTTTAGTCTATAAATAAGTAATAAATAAGAAAAAAGAAAAATGATCATCACAGTTCCCCAGAGCCCAAAGTGACGTCTTAAAATTGCTTCTTTTGTCAGTCCAAAACCCAAAGACTCTTCATATACTGTCTTAAATAACAAAGAGCGAAGCAGCGAATACTCACATTTAACAAGCTGGAACCAGCAAATGTTCAATATTTTTGCTTTAAGGGTGACTCAAACAATTTGTGGAATATCAGAATAGTTAGCAACTAGTTTTCTTTCTATCAATTAATCAACTAATTGCAGCTCAGTTCAGAAGTTTAGATCATTATTCAGCTCGTTCTGACTGTCCCTTTAAGATAAGTGAAGAAAAAAACTCTTATGTTATTGTTTAAACTGCAGTCCTATAGCCAGGTTGTACTTCCAAACCACTCCCCCTTCATAAAAAAACTTAATTGCTGTGAGATAAAGTTCATTTCCTTTCACGTTGATCTGTCTGCTGTCTTAACTTGAAAATAAGCAAATACCTGCTCGTGAATGTGAAGTATTTCTCACTGTTACGCAAAGAAAGAGAAAACAAGAGTTCCCTGTCGGAGTTATTTATGGTCCACAGCTGTTGTGTAGATGTGGAGGGAAAGTGATGATTTATCACCCGCAGGCAAACGTTAAAACCTGCACTCTGCCCCCCTGTGTCTGTGTGTGTGTGTGTCTCCACACACAGTGAGACAATAGATAGGAGCGTCTCTCTCTGGTTTTAATTCAGATCAATGAGTCTTCCCAGAAGTGACTCCAGTTTCTGCTTTGCATTTAGAGTTCTGGAGGGTTATGTAATCTGGGAGAGGCACCGATCTCACACATGCTAAAATAAGGACGTAGTGTGGAGTCCTCAGCAGTATATACAACACTCCGCGCTGTGTATTTCGGGGATGTCCCTCCCAGCCGCGCTTTAATGGCACAAATCGTTCTTACGCGCTACGCACAACGGCGACAACAGAGCGGGATGGAGCGGCTGAGAGCTCTCCAGCTCATCTCACTAAACAAAACACTAGTGGGCCGGGCTTGTGACAAAGACTCTGCAATCTGACACGACCCCCGAGTGTTTTTTTTTTCTTTTCCATGTGGCTCAGATAAGAAGAAGAGGGAAAAGTTTTTGAGGGCTGGTACCACGCAGGAGGAATACGCGAGTCTGGGGGCGTATTCAACTAAGTCCAGCGGCGCGCTGTTTACGCGCGGCGGCACAGACACACAGCAGGATGGCCGGGGCGGAGGAGACGATGCGCGCCGCTCTGCCGGCCTGGTACTGCGGCCTGGAGCGGGAAATTTTATATCGACGAACTAATTACATTCACGAAATGAGCTGCGGAGAAGTTGGCTCTCATCTGTACAGCCGAATGTGCTGCGCAGGTAGGTGTGAGCGCTCCGCCGCTGTCTCCATCTCTCAGCGCTGTAATAGGAGGAGGCTCTGGTTGGGAGGGGCTGCTGGGGCGCTGATGGTGATGCTGTTAACCTTTTCCATGCCCCCACCCACAATACAACAAGCCTCGAGGGTCAGAAGAGTGGGCGTCCAGGAAGTGTCCGAGTAGAACATACTTTATTAATCAATAATGAACTTTTATTGCACTGTTGAGACAAGTTGATAATATTGTTTATGAGCATTTTATCAGTGATGACATGTCCTCATTTGCACCTCTCTCACAGAGTCAGTGTACTGTAATTTAGAGCTGAAATGGCTGATCACTCGAGCTAATCAAGACTTTTCTTATATGCCAAATATTTTCAGCTTCTCAAATGCAGCTATGGTCATAAATGTAGCTTTTTTAAAAATCATATTTGATGGTCTTCAAAGTCTAAAACCCAATAAAAATTTTAGGCCTTAAAATATCTTTAATTCCGTTTTGACAGGTCTTTAAAAATTAATTGGATTAATGAAGTTTTTTGGAAAAAGAAATTGCATTGATCAGATTGTAACAACTGCAAAACAAAACCTTCTTTGATTAAAAAAAAGAATAACGTGTGTCTGCCTGGCCTCATGACACGATCACTGTGTTGACGGTTGAATATACAAACTGCTCAACCCCAGTTATCAGAGTGAATGGTTGTTTTTCTCTACTGATTATGCCTTCTGACTTTGTGACAAAGATTATCTGTAATTTATCTTCTAAATGTCTGTCTTTCCATGGACGTTTAAGTGCTGTGAGAAATGATTTTTTTCCTCATAAACCCTCTCAGGAGGTTTAGAGCAAAAACCGCTGCTCTGTAAACAGTGCACTGATGGACTCACGGCCTCAGTGTGTTTTTGCTGCATCGCCATGGCAACCAATCACAAATCACCCTTCCCACATGCAGAAGTAACTGTCTGCGACTTTAAGTCAACACTGCGGGGCCCCCAGAGACCTTGGCCTTTCTTAACAGTAGTCTGAACTCTGATTAAGAGCCAAGGAGGTTGTCAGCTACTAGTTAGTTAGATATTAAAGTGAACTGAAGTAGAGTATTACATATTTCTCATGCTGTGTAGTGCAGCTTCCCCAACAGAAGAGGGAGACAAACAGTGTTGAGCAACACCCTCATCCTTTCTTTAATTGGCTTGGCTCTGCAGGCCTTAAATCCAGCAATTATCCAGTCCTCATATTTTCATAACCACAAGATTGTAAACACCATGTGTGGCTAATTACATGTGTTTTTTGAACGCATACTCAGTGGAAATGATGCTCCTATTGCAAAAGTGAGTTGGACACATCAGCCCTTTATAATTATGGAGAGAAATAATAATGTGGGCAGTGTCAGGGACAACTTTAAAGGACACTATTCCCTAAGAAATGCCCCCTAAGAAATGTTGTTGCTTTTTCGGTTCATTGAGTTTATTGTTCATCTGCATCTCCTAAAGCTTTTTTCCAACAATGCCTATCAGCACCCGAGTTTGTTTTGAAGAGGAATAAATTCCTCACAGTTATAATTACAGACAGAGCTCTGTCTTATTCTGTGGTAGTTCATGCTTTCATGCCGTCTTCATTGCCAGCTTCAGGTTGGATCTGCCCCATAATGCCCTGGGGCTTCCATTCCTCACCTTGGCAAAGTTCCTCCCTGAGCTGTCCAACTTCTCATTCCATCATCCCTCCATCATAAACCCCATCAGGACCTGCTATCCAGATGATACGCAGTGTTGGTTACATTCCTGTCCTCAGCGGGACTCACATCGCATGCTGTCACTTGCACAGACGAACAGGCACAAAGAATTATTTGGGCAGGGGTGGTGTTATCACAGAGAGGCGGCTCCCCCTGCCTGTAAGGAGGGTCGGCGCGCCCTCAGGAGGAATGCGTGGAGTTGTATGCTTCTCACGGCAGAACTGTCATTGTAAAAAAAAACTCCTGTCAGCTCTCACTGCTTGGTTTTATCACTGCATGTTATCAGTAACAGAGAAAGGAGAAATGTCCACACAGTCCTGTACTGTGTGGACATACCAGCAGCAAGTTGTTGATAGCAGTTGATAGTGCTATTTTTTTCCCCATCATATAAAAGAGCTTGTGACCCTTCATTACGATTTGAACATTATAAAGAATTTTGTTTTAAGTCAAGAAATGAAAATTAGTCTTGCAAGGTCTGATTGTGTAATGACTTATATAATAAATAATAATAAATAATACAGCTAGGGAAGAAAAATCAAGCAAGTGAATGTTTTAAATTTGCACTTCATAAGCCTTTGGACAAATTTTTACTCTGTCCAGCCAACAATGTTTACTCTTTTTTTTTCACACACACGATACTTTGCTGGTTCTAGAGATACTAAAGAATCCTTGACTTCTTTCTGTCCTTTTGCTAGAACCATGAAATTCAGCCCAATAACCAGAAATGATGTGCAAGTATTTGCAAGAGACATGAGCCCAGTTGCCCAGATGGTGGCCCAAAAATTATATTTTGGAAAGGCCACGCCCCTCACACCGCAAGTTCCTGAAATTGGACACACAAGTTGCTCACAGTGTGCTCTACAAAAGGCTGTTGGACCATAAAAGTCTGCCTGATGGATTTTCCACCATTTCTATTTTTTGAAAAACACATTTTTGACATCTCTTCTTAACCCATTGGTCAGATTATTATTAATTTGTCTGTGAATTCTTTATTGGACCAAGCTTATCAAAAGTTGCATAAAGCTGGTTGACATGTTATTTAGTTTTGTAAATCCAGGTACACATCTTCAGGCTGTGTTTGGCAATCGGTCTACCAAGGCAGATTGTGCCTGACCCATAGGGGCACCACAACTTCCAAAAATGTGTACCTCAAAACCTGGAGGACAGAATTCCATCACTTTCAGAATACATGTTTTGGGGTTGATTGAAGTGGGCGTGGTCGAGCACATATTTGCTCATAACTCAAGATGCCTTTGAGCAGTTCCGATTAAAGTCACTAGTGAAATCCTGCACCATCTACACCGAGTTTTGTTCAAATCCGATATAGGGGGGCAAATGGAACTTTTGAGTGCACAATTATTGAAACACCGGCTTTGTGATGATGAAACAAATGTGTGATTGGTCTCACTCCTTCTTTAAACAGAATTAAACTGGCTGAAGTGGCTTCGTAAAGCCTGAAACCTGCTTACTGCTGCTCACGTCTGTAATTTTGGACAACTGAGCTACTTCCTTCTGTTGTGCGTAAAAGGGCTTGAACCCGCAAACTGCTGCTTGCCGCTATATTTTTTTTAATTCTAAGATCACATTTTAGCAGGTACACATTCTACAGGGTTATGTTTAGGTCTAATGAAGGTGTTATATCAGCGGCTTCCATTTCTCAAGTCCCAACAAGCCGCCTCCCTGTGAAGGCATCCAAAAAATCTCTCTCCTTTAAAGTCTTATAGTCTGTCAGTATCTGCACGGAAAATTGATGCTGCCAAGGGTGAAAGGTGTTGCAGGTATTTAGGTGCTATGGGACATGTATGTGGTAGAGTGGAGGTGCTAGTTTAGAACACCTGAATGCCTAACTTGCAAAAAAGCAATGCTGTGTTTTTATCAGAGACCATTTGTGCAGTTAAGAGTTTTATTGCATGAAGAAGATGCAGATGTAACAATTCTGCTTTCATCACACATGCACATAGACACACACTGTTCAGTCAATCCACACAGAGCCACAATAGTTGCTTTGTGTCTGGGTTAATGTTCTGCAGCAGTGTGGTTACTCCACTAAGAGTTTTTTTTGAAAGTCTTACTGCCTCTTTTGTCTTTTTTGACATCTTGTGTTTCTGGCTCAACAGAAGCTTTTACTCAAGGTTGGACCATTCATCTAAGAAAAATAGTCCAACCCAAATGCTTCGAATAAAATATTGGTCTCACAGCAGCCTGTTCTCATTAGAGATCTTAAAATGCTTCTATTCATCCTGCTGTTGGATTCTCTCCTGTAGACAAAGCCCCCCTCCAAGAAAAGAGTCTGCCGTCTCCCTTATGTACCGAAACAAAACCATTGGTGCCAGTTTCCCCGTAATTGTGCCCCGATGGAATCAGAGTGCTCATGCTCGAGGTTTTCTGGTGATTGTACCATGTCGAGAAACGGCTGATGGTGTTTCCACTGACTGGCTCGACTGCCTCCTGGCACGTCTCCTCCGTGTTCAGGAACAGGCTTTTCATTGAGGCTGTGTGGTGTTGTGTGGCATGCCCAGCCTCCGACCACACACTGGTGACTACTAACTCGGGCACGTGGAGTTCAGTTTGGGTTAACAGGCTCCGTCCAGAATTGGTCCAAATGAGGGAGTCTTTTTGAAAGTTAAGTTTCATGTTGAGCTGTCCTGAATACCATCTTTGGGGCTTTGAAGCTTCAGTGAGAATTACCCAGAAATATTCAAAACTTGTGTCACTTCTCTCCTCAAACTTGCACTCATTGTTTACTTGTTCTGCTCTGTGCGCTCCTGTCACGTGCACTACCTGGTTTTTATGTATGTGGTTTTTGAGACTAATTAAACACCATAAAAAAGCCTCTGTCAGTGCAACATCTCCTTCCTCTCTTTAACAAACAAACAAAAAAAATGAAACTTTTGAATATTGATTTGGACTATGGCAATGGTAGAAGCTTCAAAGCATCTGGGTCAGCCCTCGTTTCATAGATACACAGTAGATATTTAGAGTTTTTGTGCTGTATTTCATTACAGTGAGATGAGCTGGGTTAAAGTCCTGTCAAGCTGTTTCAGCAGATCATCTGAAGGGTTGCTGTTCTGTAGTTTATCCAGAGCTTTGATGTGCTACATAACCTGTGTCACTGTGGGAAGTTAAACTGATGCTCTTGTTAAAAGCGACCTAAGGTACCTTAAATCATGTACAAAAACATTTACAACATATTGCTTATATTTTACATTGTTGCTCAGATCAAGTCAGTTTTGTTCATATTGCACGAAGGCACTTTTCATATAGAGCAGGTCTAGACTGTAGTCTTCATAATATCAAATATTTCTATTAATATTAAAGATTATCTGGGTGTTAAAGAGACCCATCTATTCCCACCATGAGCAAGCACCTAGGGGACAGTGGTGGGGAACAGGCAGAAACCTCAAGCACAACCAGACTTAGGGTTTGCGTGCATCTGCTCCCTAAAGATTGCAAACAACAAAATGCCTCCACTACTGCTGTAAGTGTATCATATCAGCGAGTATGTTAGTCCTGCCTTTGAGCATTTAGTACCTTTAATTTTGTGGAAAACGTCTTATTATTGTTGCAGGAACAATGCTGGAGGTGTGTTCAGACATAATACTTGGTAGCAGCTTTACAAAAGCACTCAAAGGCTCTGCTGCCACAGAGTAAAATGCTCAAACTAAGAAGAATTTAAACATGTTCATAGTGAAATTTGCATTTTTGTTGTATATTTATCACTTAACAATAAGGCAACTGACAAAAAAAATAAAAGTTCATTATAATGGATATCAGATTTTTAGAGCTTTTCACCTACATTGTTTTACAAATGAAATGAACTTAGTGTATGAAAGTATCAGAATTTTGTAGTTAATGGAATGAAACATGCAAAAAGAGGCCTCTTTGCTCTCTTAAGCAGTTTTGTTTGTTGCATCCAAAGTGAAGAATCAGTGCAGCTGTAAAATAAACTTAAAGACACTAACTTAACGTCCACGTTTGGATTGGCATGTAATCAGTGCAGAGGTCTGTTTTGGTTTGGTGCTCACTGAGCTGAGGGTCTTTGGTGAGGTGTGGTCGGATGGGTGGGGTTGGGGCGAACACAGCAGCACACAGCAGGGCAGGGCCAGGAGGAGAATCCTCCCTCTCTCTCTAAAGACCACTCTGTGGTGACTGACAGCTCCTGACATTGCAGCCCGCTGGCAGTCATTTTGCAAGAGCTGGTGAAAAAAAAAAAAAGAAATCGGAGCAAAGAATGTCAGAGACGGCAAAGGGAGGAAAAAAGGGAGTAAGAGTTGTGTTCAGGAACTGAATCAGTGGCTTGAACACTCCCACTTAACTACAGGATCCCACACTGTGAGGCAGCGTTTCAGGCAATAAGAAGAAGTGGAAGTCTCATATAGTAGACAACATCGCCTCTCTCAACCTGCAGAGGCTTTTTGTTTAGTTTCTTATCACTGAGGTAACTCCAGCATGGCGATGGAGCAGAGATTCAGGAACTACTCCTCTGACAGTGTGGGTAGTGACATGGTCTTCATAGAGGACTCCTGCTACCAGGGGATGCTCAAGTCTTACAAGAAAGGTAGAGTTTGCCATCATCTGTACATTGTTCCAGCAGCACTGTCTTAGAGATATGTTGTGTTTTCCCTGCTATTGATTTATTTGATTTAAAACAGAGCTTGTAGAGCAAGTAAAAGTTGATTTTTTTTTTTTAGTATGTTCCTCAGCTCGCTGTTGAAATCCATTTTGAGAATCTTCATTTACTATTTTCTGTCATGAAGAAATTGTAGTTTAATGTCTAAAAGGAAGTGTCTATTTTTGCCTGTGGTGGTCTTCTGCCTCTCTTTTATCAAACGAGCCACGCCCCTTTGCGTGTCATAATATTTCCTCTTTTTATTGGTCAACTGGGACGACACCCATCCCCCAAAGGCAGACAAGTCAGTTAACAGGGCTTGTATTCATATTACTCGTTTTGTTCAGTAGTAAACTCGTGATCAGAAGAGAGACTACATATTACTGTACAAATAAAAGATTATCAGGAAAATGACTTAAACATGCAGAATGACAAACACCCGATCAAACAGTGTGTTCTAACAGTTACTAGATCAGTGTTTCCTCTGTAAAGCTTTGGTGTTTTGAGCAATAATTCTAGTTTTGTCTCATATCTGTTCCTGTTTGAGTCTTAGTTATGTTTATTACACAACTTTGTTAAATACCCGATTCTGATTGGTCAATTACTGCATTCTAAGGTCTGTTGTTTCTGAATTTCAGACTGTTGCTATGTGTAACAGACTGTTGCTATGTATAACAGACTGTTGCTATGGACGCAGTTCTTATCATTGACTCTGGAGGAGCGTGTCACCTTGTCAGGTTTTATTTTACAATAATGATTTGCTTACTGTACATTATCCCTTCTTTACAGTCGAGGCTCTAATCATTGCTTCTAAAGCATCTGGACTACACTAAACTACAGGGGAAAATTATGACTTGGAAAAAATGGGCTATATTAAGTAATACACCTGATGTATGCAGCATTTTTGTTCATAAAAAACTGTTTTTTTCCCCTTTAACTTAAGGTGCTTCTGCTTTACTTCTGTAATAAAATGAAATAAAAGTAGCCAGTCATGACCTAGGCATGTGCAAAAAAATTGGCTAAATCTTTTAATTGTGTTTGTACAATTGCTAAACAAAAATATTGTAGCAGTCAGTAGCAGTTCTTTTATAATATGAAATTAAAATAATACAATTTAAAAAATTAACTGTGTAATATCACAATAGAAATCATCACTGCACAGTATTGAGACATATTTTTAATTGCAATATTTAATATATTGTTACATGAGTATGGAGGAAACAATGCAGACACATTAACCAGACATGCTTCTTTTTCCAAGTTTAAAAAACAAATTAATATTTTTGAAAAAGCACATGTTGTCTCCTGCTTCACACTCATCTGCATCTTTATTACTTGATAACAGAGTGACGGGATGTTTTGCAGGTATCATGCAGTCAGACTGCGACGAAGGAACAATACAGTTCTTTCAGGAGACCTGATATCTTGCACCTCATCTTTAAAAGTTTTTTTTGACTCGGAGGATGAAAGGAAACATCCGCAGCTGAGTTTGCTGCCCCAGGCTACAAAACTCAGCCAAGCAAACACATTATATGTAAGAGGGTTCGGTAAAGTTTGCTTATCTGTGTGGTGTGTTTCACTGGTTTGACTTTTTAAATGTTAAGTGCAGCTTTCAGAAATCTGTCTGACCTTGATTTCTCTCATTGTATTTAATGACGTAAAAAAAAACAGCATGTGTTTGCAGGATTTTCTCTCCACAGAAGAATCCTTTTTCTGTTTTTAATCACACTTATTCAACCTGGATGCAAAGTCATGTACTCGTGATCAAATGACATAGTAGAATTTCTCTGCTTTTGAGGTTTATTTCACTTCTCTGAAAGTCACAAGCGTGTGTTTGTGAGTCATCGACATAATGCCACTCTGATTCGGGCGTTGGCACCACGGGATGCCATCTTCTTTGGTTTCTCTGTTCCCTTTTCGTCTGATCACTTCTGTTACACGAGCTTTGATCTCAGTTTTCTTCCTGATAATGTCATCAAGCTCCTCACACTGTGTGACTGATAAGAAAATTATATATAATGGCTTCAACTGTCTCGTCAGATTAAAAACATTAAGTCACATAATGCTGAATCACTTTTGTTCAGACAGACTTGTTTTGTTACATCACACCAGCCTCTGTGTTTGACAAGAACCCTTGTTACTCGCTGAAGCCCTATGGCGAAGAGGTGTAATCATTGTTTTGGTTGTTAGCTCTCCAGAGCTGCATGGTTGATAAAATTTAGGGAGAACATTGCATAACATATGCAGTACCTGCTGGTATGTGAGAGTCCTGTTTGGGATAAGCAGACTGTGAAAACAAAGCAGCACCAACTTGCAAGGTAGAACATGTTCCCGACTGTTGAGGTGCTAATCTGAGGGATGTCGGAGGTAATTTACTTGTGTTTCACCTGACAAGTAAAACACCTTTCTTTCTTTGTTTTGTTGGACTGATTCTAAATCACCGTAAGAGGGAGTGCAGTCACTTTCTGCGTCACCTGAAGCATCCTCTGCAGCCTCTGTTTATGTCACATGTTCAGCGCTCTGTTTTCAGGCTCTTTCAGGGCACAAATATTTATCAGACTCTCTGTAACTCTGGGAAAAACCATAAAAGTGATGTTTCCCTGTGGATCTCATCAAATCTAGGACCGTAACTGTGGTTTGGGATGTTTTGGCTCATGAAAATCAAACTGTGTTTACGGTAAACCATCTTCTAAATCAGTGGTTCCCAACCCATGGGTCAGGACTCCTGTGAGGGGTCACAAAGTAAATCTTAGGGGTTATGGGATGAAGGATGAAAATATTTTCTTGTATCCAAACAGAACATGTTGTACATCACCCATATCATATTCGGAGTAATAGTGAAAAAATTAGTGTGCATGTAAATGTATTAATAGTTCTAAAGTACACTGGCTTTATAGTTTGAATTCTACCGGGCGGCTGTTGATTTTAGTTCATTTTACTCTGTGATTAAAATTGCAGAGTTGCAGAGACTTGAAACTTGCTTAAGATGGTTAATCGATCTTAGTGAACATTTTAAGTTGTGTTTTTGTTGCATGGTATTGAGATAATTCAATATTAGTGTCCACATAATAACTTAAAAACACATGAAATGACCAAATTCACATGACAGGTTGATAGTTTCTTTTGAATGCACCTCAAAGATGGTTTTCACAGCGTGCTGCTGAAATCTTAGGTTCACTGGAAGGTTAGACATTAACTTTATAAACCAGTATGTTTGGGAAAAATCTTCACCAGCAGTATTAACAACTTGGAGTTAATAAGTTCAAACATGCAAAAATGTTTACATTGATCCAGTTGATTAAACTGAGCTTCTCTTTGATCTGTCTCTCCTCAGATGAACGGGACAGAGTTCAGAAAAAGACCTTCACAAAATGGGTCAACAAGCACCTGATGAAGGTAAGATCCCACTTCAGCAACACTCATTCACATTCGGCTAGATTATGAAACCAAAAAAAAGTGAATAAAGAGTTCACTTCAGCACATTTGGAGCATATAACTCAAGGCAAACAGCTGTCCTTAGATGACCTCAAGTTTGTTCTGTTAAAGTCAAATTCCAGTAGTTACTTTCAAACCCCCCTGGTTACAGTAGCTTAAATTGCACAAAATGTTTCCTTAGGCTATAAATGGCTGTCTGATCTAACCGAGTCTCACTGCTGGAAGAAGTTACCTGAAAGCAACTACAGATAAACTGGAAACCAAATACGAAGTAAAATCAGATTTGGATTCCCTACGTGTCTCTTTAAAAAAGTGAAACGCTTTGGAAAAGGTGAAAAACATTACACAAATTGCTCCTCCGCACCATAAAATCCACACCATGGTATTTGTGTTAACTGCATGCGTGTGAGGGAGTGAGTCACGAACACCTGGCCTCGCTTTAACTGGCGCTCAGGAACAGTGGCATTGTGGGCCGGGCTCTCTCAGGTTTCACATCTGGGTTCCAGACTACCAGGGCGGCTTCTCAGGGCTCTGCAGGGGAACAGGAAGCTCCAGGACTCAACTCCTACACCCTGTGTGTGCAGGGGCCAGAGCTAAATTATGTCTGCAGCCATGATACTGGTAGACATTACTTGTCAAGTGTTCTGGCCCATGATCTTTAAAATGAAGTGCGTCCTACTGTCTGTGTAAAAGACAAGCCCATGATCTAAGTAGACAGGTGCTTAAATAAAGGGCTGCAGCTAATAATTATTTTAATGCAAAGACAACAGTTTTAATAATTGATTGATAATTTAAATGATTTATCAAGTAGATAATCAATTAGTTTAGTTCCAGCGTCTTAAATGCTTTTATATTTTGTAATCATAATTAATTTAATAACTTTGGCTTTTGTACTGTTGGTTCAACAAAACTCTGGAACTTGTGATGGGCTTTTCTCTTACCATTTTGTGTCATTTTATAAACAGCTGATTTTCTGCTGACTCATTTAGCAAAACAGGTACCTGGAATTTTCTACTTTGAAGTCTTGATTGATCTGAGCTCGTAACTAACAACTGGGGACATTAACGGATTCAGCTGCAGATCTAACTTCATGAGTACGACTCCAGCTGTTTTTAAATGACCTAAAGATTGTTCTGTTTAAGTCAAATTCCAGCTGTTACATTCTCTCTGGATCAGTCAATCCTTAAGTCAATTAAATGTCCAAAAACGGTGGTAAAATGCCCTTTTTTTTGTCTTACAAGCAACTCAAAACTCAAGTTTTCAGTTTAGTATGATATATGGCAAAGAGTACAGCAAATCCTTACATTTAAGAAGCTGGAACCAAAGAATGTTCAATTGTTTTGATTAATCATTTCAGCTTTGGGGGCTGTGTCCTCCAAAGCTTTATCTTTTTTTCTAAGGCCAGCATATTTTTTCAATTGTTTGCAATTGGAGCACCACATATTTACACTCTGCTACGAACGGCAGCAGTTTCATGAGGCAGTGAGCGCTGTGCCTTTTTCTTCCTGGTCGCTGAGAATTGAAAAATGTTCAACTCTGCCACTTATTACCCAGACATCCAATCGCAGCAGATGAGGTTTGGGACAAACACCACAGACTGTGTTCTGCTCATACAAAATTACTCTTTGAACCGAGCTCCGTCCAACTTCCGCTTTTCAACCAAACAATGGTAGTCGCCGCAGCGTTTCCTTGCCCACAAAATCTCATGAATCAACACAGACCAGCGCATCCGTCCTTTCTCCTCCCGGATCAAGTACTCTACCTCGTGCCGACATTTTTAAATCCAGTGTTTGTTGACAATACAAAAATATCTGCGAAATTAAATACACATGAATTAACCATTGGGGATATTTCACATCATACCAACCAAAGTCTCTCAGCTGAAAAAATGTTGCGCCTCCAAAGCGCTCTCAAGCGCTCCCACTTGAGGATTTTCAGAAGAGCACCTGACGTTTTCAGCTGGGAGACACAGTCCTTTAGTCCTCATTAAAAGTTACCAGGAGGCAAAAGGCAGAATCACACTCAAAAACGTTAAGGAAAAGGTTTCAGTGTTCGAAACATTTGCGTTTTTGATCAGAATTGATTAATTATCTTCTCTGTTTGAGTTTTGAGTTTTCTGTAGACACCCTGCAAATAGCTCATGTAATGTGATGTTATGACAACAAGAAAAAAAGAAAATTATGCTCATAGCCATGTATTTTTGTGTATAACAGGGATTTCTCAGTTTCAAGTAATAACAGACTAGTTAAATTACATATGATAAACCAAAATTGCCGGTGTGTGTTTTTACTAAACTGCATTTAAATACTGCAGCCATGTTCCTGATTATCTTTCCACAGATTCTAGTTTAACTAAAGCACAGCGTGGCTCTTACCTGAAGTGTTTCGTCTGACTGTTGCGCAGTCGACACGCTCAGGTTGACGAATTCTAGTTTTCACGTGAGAAAACAAGTGTGTTAAACTATGAGGAATGTCTGTCGTCCCCCACGTGCATCCTGTGACACGAGATGACTCACAGGCTTTTGTCGTCAGTCGTTGTTTCTTTGTTGGAAAAAATCCCTCAGATTTGGGTCCAAAAGGCTGGAGCGGGTCGGCGATCTGGCTGCCCTCAAGGCGATTTGGACTCGTGGTCACAACAGAGTCATGGGATTAAACTATGAAGCCAACAACGCTCCATTTTTGCGTCCAGCTGGCTCAGAAGTGCCATCTACTGTCGTGTCTTACATCTGTCTTCAGATTACAGAGAATGAAAACCAGACTTTATTCTTTTTTAATTAAGTTTTATGTATCCCACTACAATCCAGACCAGATTTCCATTCACAAAATAAGTAGTGAAAATAGTTGTGAATTAAATCAGATGATTGAAAAACAACAACAACCAACTGTCTTTGTCTAACATCTATCAAACCAAACTAGCGTCTGCGTGTTTGTCTTTTGTTCTTCTTTTCCCTCACGAGTCCCTGCAGTTTTATATCTTCTCTCATCAAACTGTTTCTTCTTTCCATCCTTCATCTTGTCCTCCATCCTTTCCCATCAGCACTGGAAGGCAGAGGTAGGTGCTGTCTGTGAGCAGAGTGCTGAGTGGACACACATTCATTTCTGGCTGCATGCCTGTGTTAACATGTTTACCCTCTCTCAGTCCAAACCTTTACCTGAGCTCCTTAGCTGCTGACCTCTGACCTTTGTTCCCTTCATTTTAACACAAGGACTCTTGTGTCTAACTGCTGTAGGAGCTTCCTCTGCAGTGCAACTTGTCTTTACATGT
>JAJHUR010107612.1:1335-67101 GCA_027495735.1 Lutjanus campechanus | reverse complement strand
GATATCAGAGCACTGAAACAGTAAACTTTCACTTCTATTTTTAATCATTTATAAATAAATATAGATACAAAAGATGAATAGAAAAAATATAGAGGCTATTAAACTTGAATTTAAAAAATTGATCAAGTTTACATGAAATGTTGCCCTTCATACCGGCACATATTTAACAAAATATACATTGATATCAATATAGCTGTGATGGGCCAGTATCAGCGGATAATTTATCATTCATCCCCAATATAGACAAAAGTTTATCATGCGAGTATTACCCATCTGTGGAAGCAGTGACTATGGCTACCTTCCCAGCAAGGCTGCTTTGAGACATACTCCTTTGGCCAGCAGCTACAGGATTGGTCCTAAGGCACCTGAATACACTCCTTAACATCACCTGTGAACACAATATAGTCATATAGTCATATTTTTCATAAAAACACTGGGTAACTAGGGCAGAGGTCACATGGACTCTGACAGCAGTGGCGCACAAGCTAAATGCTGAGAAACACTTTAAAGTAGGAGTGAATAAAGTTGGGAACCACTTTCTAGTAGTAACTATAATAATACACTTAAAGATCGATGATGAAAGAACAACAATAATAAAATACTTACTCGGTATTTACAAAGGCAGACTCAGACAACTTGTTAGCTACTGTACATTGTATAGGAAACTAATGCAAGCATGGAAATATGATCAACAGCATCATCTCACCCTGCAGTTCATGCAAAATTCAACATTAGGTTGTATAGAAGACGAATTTGTTAAAAGACTTTCAAAGTCCCAAAGCTTGGACCTTTGACTACCGACGATTCATGTCCATGGACGCCACAGTCAGTATTTTCCGGGTGAGAGTCCAGCTGTCAAAATAAAAGCCTCCAGCAAGCAACCTCACAGGATTTGCTGCTCTTTAATTTAATTGCATGATCAAATTCGTCTAAACAATCGTGCCAAATGTTTAGAGAATTTTGAATGTTGCTGATAGTAGCAGTGTGGAGCATATATTTTGTTTTTCTTCTCGGTTTACAGCTTAGTTTTCTGGTCAACGGCTAATTTCCGACGTCCCTAAACGCAACACACAAAAACGAGCCAATCACACAGCTCGGTGTATTCCGTGTGGAGGACACCTACATGATTTAACAGATGTTGGATGGGGCTAAAGCCTGGTGCTGACACCCATACTATGCTATTAGATTAGCGAACTACGTAAACCTCTGAGGAGGCGGAGATAATTTTGTTGTCATCGCCAAAGATGATTGAACGCCGATGGCCACAGATTTTCACGCCTGAAAAGAAGTGATTTTACATTTCAGAGACTGTACACCGATGCGAAGTTTATCGGCAATAAGGAAAAAAAGCAAGGTAATTATTTTTTTATAACGACGATTTGGAGTGCTACCGTTGGCTGGCAAATAAATTGACGTTCAGCGGTTTAAACCGGTCGTGCTATTGTTGTTTTGAACTGAACTTTAGCGTTAGCAGCGAAAGGCGATGATGACGATCATGTCTAGATGGGAACCCCAGACCCGCGAAGGATCTCGCGAGAGTGGTCATTTTAACTTAAATTACTGTCTTTCCCTAACCTTAGATAAGTGTTTTCTCCCTAAACCTAAGCAAATCTTAACCACGGAGCTGTCATATTAGAAAACATAATTGGTTTGCACAGTATACATAATGAAAAGACAACTTGTACAAATCACGCGAGTTTCACAAATCGAGGGTTCCCTTCTAGACACGGCCTAACGCCAGTTAACCCCCATTCGTCGTGTCTTGCTGCGAACCCTAGATTTGCGAAATCTCTCGTGAGATTTGTAGGCACATTTTCTTCATTCTGCACATTTAACAAATTAACCGCATTGTGGAAAGTGACAATGCTGTGGGTAGCTATATTTAGGTTAAGGGACAAAAGTACTTTGATAGGGCAAGGAAAAGTGGGTTATAATGATTCCTCTCGCGAGATCTTTCGCGGGTCTGGGATTCCCTTTTAGACACGTCCCTAACGTTAATATAGCTAACATGATCTAGCTAGTGTTAGTGAGTAGGCCGCGGCAACATAACGTTAGTTAATGTAAACGTTACCGCTGAAATGCATTATCGTTTAACTCGGACAGCGGTTACATACTCAACAATAGAAGATATCTTCGATAGTGAGTAGACACCGCTTATTTATCTGCGATGCTGAGCTAACGTTAGCTTTCTCTGAACGGGTTATATCGGTCGAGTCTAGAGAGAACTCTTGATTTGAGAAACTCTCGCGGGATTTGTACCGTTGTTTCTTGATTGTGCGTCTTGGATAAACTAATTATGTTTCATAATTATGTGTTGTAGTGGTTAAAATTGGGAGGTTTAGCGACAAAAAAATATCAATCGGTTATGTCACAGAAAATCATGGTTTTTGGATAGAATGATTACTCTCGCGATATCTTTCGCGATTCCGGGGTTCTCTTTCTGACTCGACTGATCGCACTCAACGTAACGTTCCTGGGCGTGGAAAGGATAGACAGGTGTTGCCGCTGCCTGCTCGCCTAGCATTCATTTCACATGTGTCTTGTAACGTATGAGTAACTGTCTCGGTGTGTTTATAAATGGATCGTGGAACAAGTGCGTGATACGCGTTTGTACGTGGATTACAGGAGCCTTATGAAAGCGGAGACGACGAGGCGCCCGGACTTTGAGATGTGTCCTACTACCCAGACCCAGCTGTGCCTCTGCACCGAGCCTCTGTGGCGACCAACACATCCAGGACAACCACTGCTCATCTAGATGGATAAACCAGACTGAGCGGGACACCTGAGTTACAGTTTCTCAGAGACTTAACTGATAACTTGAGCAACCATGTCTGTCTCCGTGAGTACAGTAATTATCTCTTTGTTTGTATGAATTTGCATGTACTAGTTGTAATCATATCACATTAACGACAAAATGTGATCAAAACTAACATGAAACTAAAAATATATATTTTTCTGAGCATGTTTTTTTTAATGTTATCTTACCACATCTCCTATGTTTATTTTAAATTCTCATTGCCTCCATTACTGTTCTAAGGGGGTCCCACATGGCTCAATGGAGCCTAGCTGTCCCCAGGGGGTTGGTTTAGAAAATGAAAGGGGGCCTGACTCTCTGGCTTTGGGTTGGCAATTAAGTCCTAAACAGCAAGGGACAGATGTGCCTCTCATCCCCTCCCCCTCCCTCTCATCTTGCTCATTACCATTAAGCCTCTGTGTCCATTTGATCATTGATCCTCCCTGACTGTGCCCCTCTTTCTCCCTGCTTCACCATTACGGACACAGCTGTGAATTTTGAGCCCATCATGATGCTAGGTTTTACATTTTAATTTTTTTTGTGTGTTCATTCACCCTCTTCCTGGCCCTTCTGGACGTTTTACGAGATCTTCCCTATTCACTCCTATTCACTCTCCATTCAACAGCTCTGAACAATCAGCCTTTTTATACTCCTGACTTGGCATTGCTCTGTCAATGTAGTTGTTTGTTTGTGGTGTGCAGATGTAAGACACTAGCTTGTGTGAATTAAGGCGATTAAAACCTACTTTAATGTGGGTATGTGAATTTCTGAATGAGAGGTTCTGTGTTTATGATTCTATTCTTGTCCTTCCTTCTCAGACGGTTTTGGCAAAGGCGCTGTTCGACAACACAGCAGAGAGCCCAGAGGAGCTGGCTTTCCGGAAGGGTGACATCCTGATGGTTCTTGAGCAGGAGCAGAGCGGTGGGCCGGGTTGGTGGCTCTGCTCCCTGCATGGCAGACAGGGAATTGCCCCTGCCAACCGCCTTCGACTCCTCCAGACCGCCCCACCTCCAGGCCCTGCTGAGGACTCTGTCTACCTGTCGCCTGGTTCCCCACTGACCCGGACTGCTGTCAGCAGCAGTGCGGAGGACATAGATGGAGTGTATCGCTCCCCACCAAGTGTGGGTGAAGGACGAGGAGTCGCAGCTGCCTCAAGGCCCGGGGAGCTTCGCAGAGTCGAGGGTGGGCGCCCGCGCTCGCACTCCAGCTCTGGCACGCGGCCCAGACCTGAATGGGATATTGGGGTGTCGGGGCGGCCGCGCTCTCCTTCTCTGAGAGGACGAGGCTCAGAAATGACAGGGACACTTTACCAGACTCCCGTCAGTCCCATGCCTGCAACAGCTCAGCATGCCAGGCAGCCAGGAGCTCTCATGGCTTCAGAGTCGGTGTACTTGTCTCCCACTGGAGTGCCGAGGGCGACTGATGAATCTGAAGACACTACATATCTTGTCCCCAGAGAGACACTAACAACAGGACAAACAGACGACTGTTATTTGGTACCCAAAGGGACACCACTTGCAGGTGACGATGTTTACCAATCCCCAACAGGAGGAGTTGTGGTTACTGCTGTCTGCTCTAATGGCCCCTCCACAGTAGGTGGGACACCCAGTACGCCCCAGCCCAAAGTGAGCCAGGACACACCTGGGATGTACCAAACACCCACTGCTGTGGGAGCAAGCCTACACAGGACCCCAGCCACAGTTCTGGCCCACCAGCACCCATCTCAAATATCTCCTCTGCTCAAGGGAGTTCCACCCAATACTGCTGCAGCCAGGGGCAAACCTGGCCTGGCCTCTCACCGTGGGTCCCCTTTGTTGGTCAGAGCAGGACAGATCAGGGTTCCTGGATCGCCAAATTTTGCCCGCAAACCTCCTCCACCGGCGCCTCCAGTGAGGGGAGTCACCAGGAAAGATGCACAGCCAGTAACACCATCATCAGCTGATTCTAATGCTGCCCCCAAACCCGTCGCTCAGGTCACACCTGCAAGCCTGCTGCAAGAAATGGACAAAAAGAGGGGAACTCCTCAGAGTAAAGAGGAAAGAACGAACAATGGCCCAGAGAAAAGCAGCAAAGGGCAGAACAAAAAGGGAGAAAATCAGGATTACTCAGATCCTGTGGACGATCAGGTTTGTAATGGCCACTTCACTTACTGTTGCAACAGTTGTTCTGCTCAAACAAATATTATGTTGTAGGTTCACATTAGGACTGAAGGATTTTGAAAAGGTTGTGATTACGTGACTGATATTGCAACTGCGAGATGATTTGTGATATTATAGGAAACTTTTTTTGATTGAATAACATGAAAATTATTATGTCGTGATTTTTGCTGGAATCTGTACCAAACAATGATGTTTTCCTAAGTTTGTAGAATATGTTTGTGTCGACCAAGTCATGTCTGCAGCACGGTAATATTTAATTAAAAATGGTAATTGGACACACATTTTGCCCTTGAACAAATATTATGCCTGCTGTAATATGAACATTACAGTAGGCCATAGTGCACTTTCGATTGGTTGTTCCCTAATTCATTATGTTTTTTGGCAGGTTTATACATATATTAAGTTCTCAAAAAAATATTCAATTTCAGAGATGGCTGAGCAAGACCTGCTGTCATAATTTGGTTTTGTACTTTCATTGCTTTGGTAGGTGTATGATACCCCTCCCAGTGGCAGGTGGCAGCGTCCAGTCCCATCTGCCCTTGGTGTTGAAGATGATGGCATCTATGACACCCCACGCAGTGTCCCACCACAAGCGGACTCTGAGACAGAGGTAAAGGCACCACTGGTTTTCTAAAAGGTTACTCTCAGATTCATCTTGTCCTGTTTAATCTTCTCTCCTCCTCTCTACATGTATGACCTACATACATGCATTGTTTATTGTCTGACATTATTGGTATATTGGGATCTTTCCAGTCAGTTTTTTCCTGGTAAACTTTTAATTTGAAATATGTATCTTCATAAAACTTCATAAAAGCTTCATAAAAAATCTTCATAAAGCTTAAACTCATCAACACCGTCTTTCTTTAATTTTCTAACAATGAAATGCTAATCCTTAAAAAAAAGTTATGGTTTACAAAAAAAACTCTGGGAACCGTGGTAAAAACCGTTGTGTTGAATTCATGTCTGTACAAGTGAAGTGGTTCATCAACAACAAGAGATGACTATCATACAAATCCTGTCACCATTTCTTCTCACATTCCACCATCCGTCAGTGTCCCTGCCCCCCTTCAAGGCGAGGCCACACCTGTCTCTGTCTGCTGTGGGAGCCTGTCTATCCAGTCCAAATGCTGCTGCTATTTTGCTCTCAGTCACACCCATCTGTCAGGGCCATGCCAAGGCCATACCACCAGCTCCCTGCCCCCCGGTGGTCTCCCCTTTATATGTTGCTTGAATATGTCTGGCCAGCTGTTGGATTTTTTTTTTCTTCTTTTTTGCCTGCAAGTACTGTAAGTGGACTGCAGATTCATTGCTTTTGCACTTAGCTGTTGAAGGGGACGAATGTGTCTTTGTTCACTTTAACCAGTTCAGTATGACCACATGCCAGGTCTAAAGTCTTCTAAACTCACGGTATAAACATTTTATTTTGGATGATGCAGGCCTCGACTGCGTCATTGACCTAGAAAACCTATATTGTGTTATAATACAATGAAGACGTTTGGCCTCATGAAAGAACATTTCCATATTCTTATCTTAAATTTCTCATACTTTGTTTCGTACAAAGGGCTCATACGAACGTGCCACGCCAGACTCAGCAAACGTTCATTACTTCAGATAACTGTCTAAATCCGCCTGTGTGTATGTGATTGCACATGCATAATTAAGCCTCAGTATTGCCATATAAGGCTACAGGAAGTGTTCATTCATGAAAATTGCATTATAGAGTAAAAGAAGAACATAATTATGTACTGTAATTTATTTTCTTTATTCAAAATGTCTTCATGAAGAATGAAGACATTTTGAATAAAGAAAATAAATGTATGTATGCATTACTGAAAACTTCAGTTTGGATAACAGCAGACTTACTACACGTCCCCTATGACAGGTTTGGACTAATCGTACACTGTATCTGTATCTGAAAGAAAATTCAAAATACAAGAAAATTGGTGTTTGCAACAAGTTCAGGTTAAATCACTCATACAAACCACTTAAGACCAAATCTGTTCATACAAGTGGTTCTCGCATTAGGCCCATCAGATCTCCAGTAGTTATTACCGCAGTAATACTTTTTCTTCCTGTGATCCTAACAAACGACAGACATCACACAATTATATATATTATTTTCTTAAGGCACAAATGTTTCTTATGAACTGGACCAGGCTGCGGGCCAGTCTTTCTTCCACATTCATCTGTGACAGCCTGGCATGCATCCCTTCCACGCTTTCTCTCATTGAACAGTGAAGAGCAAGGCAGGAGGCTGTGTTTTGTATGAGCTGGATCTTACTAAACTCTTATTTTGAAGCACAATTTTAGCCTGTCTTCAGAAACCCATTCTGAAACAGCATTACCTCTTCTTGAAGCACTTTGTTAAGCCCCTTGGCATTTTCTGCAGATACAAGCAGTAGTGGTATCATCAGCGTATATACATAGTCATGCAGGCATTTATTAATACACATGGCAAATCATTTGTGGAGAATGGAGAAGTCCGAGACAGCTGCCCTGCATTGTAGTGTTTTAATTTTTGACAGAGAACTATTAAACAAAACATAGTCTTGTCTGTTTGATATATGACACTTCAGTTTTAAATGCATACGCTGATATTCTGATGAATAGTAGCTCATTGGCTGTAAGATAAAAAGGTGCACTGCTGTCCAGCAGCACGTTAACCATCGTAAACTTTCTATCATTTTGTTTTAATCAGTCATCTGTTGAAGCTGTACATATTGAACAGGCCTCCTGATATACAGTTTTAACACATTCCCCCTGCTTTCTCCCCCACTTTTAGGTCTATGATGTCCCCACCATTGCTCTAAATGTGTCAACATCAGATGTCCAGCCTGATGAAGTTGATGACGATGTGTACAGCGTCCCTACACTTCCAGGTGTGCCTCTGGGTCCAGGGGATTCCACCACCAGCCTCTCCAGTGACGATGCAGCCCAGGTTGGACAGGCCTATCGTGTCCCTGGTCCTGAGAAGCGAGCGAGCAGTGGAAGTCATAACCGAGACTCTTCTGAACCCGACTGTGGCATCTATGACATGCCTGCTTTGACTGCTGAAGTCCTCCCTCACTCTTCCTCGTCATCATCCACCTCTACTCGCCGCCTCTCTGTTTCTAGTAATGGTTCAGGGGACGTGCAGTGGAGAGCTTCACTTTCCAGCCTTGTCCACTCTGTGCTGAGCACAGTCTCCTGCTCAGCCTCCACTCTGTCATCACGAGAACTGGCCACCTCGTTGGCTGAAATCCTGTCGACCTGGAAAGCCAGTCACTCAGATGATCCTCCTCCGCCTCTGCAGCAGGCATGGGCTCGGCTATCGGACCTTCTGCCAGCGCTTTCTGCTGTTGGCAATGCTCCTCCATCTGAAGGGCTCTTGATGCTGGTTCAGCGTTCCCTTGAGGAAAGCGCCCTCCTCTTGCAAGCTCAGGGCCGCCCTCGTCTGCCTTCCCAGGAATCCCTGTCCCGCAGGCCGTTGCCTGCGCTCCCGGTGCCTGACGGGAAGTCCTCAGGAGGTGGGATGGGCTCCCGTAAAGGTAGCTGGATCCAGGAAAGGCCCCTGCCCCCAACCCCTCAGCCTGCCTTCCCTTTGCCTCCCACTCCATCGACTGTGACGCTAACAGTGGGCCCTGTTGATGGAGAAGATGACCCCAGCAATGAGTATGCAGGGATCGGCTTGACTCCCATCCCTGCTCCAGTACCTACCGGAGACAGTGTTGGATACGTGAAGCTACAGGTCAGTTTTCATCATGAAATTTATTTATTGTTATGCAACAGGAATGTCATGGCTTTCAGTCATAGTTATGCTTAATGCACAATACTTAATATATTGGTGTGTTCTTTATACTATGACTGGTTTCTTGAAGTAAGATTTTAAAAAGTAGCTCAGTTGGTAGAGCACACGCCCCATTTACAGAGGTTAAGAGTCCTCAGCAGCAGCCATGGGTTCGATTTCAGCCTGTGGCCCCTTGCTGCATATCTTCCCCTTTCTCTCTCCCCCATTTCCTATCTGTCTAAAGCCATCCTATCAAATAAATGCTAAAAGCTCAAAAAATATAAAAAATTATATATACCACCTTGCTCACTGTATCACAATATATTGAATTGTGTATCTGTTGGCTGATATTATCAGCCCGATATTGTCCTGTTGTTATATTGGTCTATAATTGTATCATAATAGAGATCATTTTACTATTTTAGTTTCATTGTGTATCTGTTTTTATACATAGCTATTTATAATAAGATAACGGTAAAATTAAAATTTGACAAAATGACAAAATGAAAATTACATTACACCTCACAGTACAAATCTTTTTTCGGCTCATTTTTACACACTCAAAGCAGTTTTATAACAAAAATATAAACCTATATAGCACAATGTGGTTAAACGTAAGTTGCCTGTATCAAATCTTTAGTTGGCATTTTTCCACTCAAATCACTTTAACAAAATAAAAAACACAGCTTGGAGATTTTTTAAAATGAAATTTAGTATAGAATAACAAGGCATTTTTTGATACTCAGTAGTATTGAAGATTTGGTCCGTGCGTATTGAAGTTTGTTATCGAGCCCTAGCTGTGAGTGGTTGAAAAACATTTTCTTCTCCGCGTCCTTGTGTCACGCAATCGTGTCTGTTTCTAGTGATGATCAACAAGCAGTGATTTTCCTCATTTTAAACTAAAACTACTATTACTTAAGTACTACTACAACTAAAAATGTCGCCTACAATTAATGATTAGACTTTTGCAGGCTACTTAGAATGCATGTTATTTGTGCTTCAAGTCATCTGCGTCTTTGCTTTAAATATTCATACATGTCATTAGAGGATATTTGTAGTTTTATGGTTACAATACAATCAATGAGCCTCTCCTGTCCTTCTCATGCTAGGGTAAACCTGAGCCACCTCCTGATGCCCTAACTGAGAACGGACAAACACAAACTATCACAACAGACATGAGGGTGAGTCTCTTCCTCTGTATTTTTACCCCTTTGTGTACATAATCTTTGGCTCCTACGGGCTATCGTTCGTGGTTTGTGTTGTACAGAAACACACGCAGCAAGTCTACACAGATAAATCATTGATTCACTCAATGTTCACAGTGCGCTCTGTTTACCAATGAGCACTGTGACTCATTAATCTAGCTTGCAGCAGCCTTTTGGCTCCTGATGTTGTCGAAACCCACCTTTTGGCCTACACTTAACATGTTTTCCCAATACCACCTGACTTACTATCACATTAATCCCCGTCTCTTGAATCTGTACACCCATCCATCATGCATGGAGATGAAAGAAATGGTAAGATCAAAGCTTTCATTTGTTTTTTCTGCAAAAACAACGTCAAGGCCACCAGCTGGAGACTTGTAACAACATACATAACCAAAATTACAATCATGTATTGTGTTACGTCTTAAGTCAGTTTTGCCTTCTGCTGCTTGAGACTGAGGTCATGTTTTCTTATCACCCAGTCTGCATTTTTTTCTGCTCTTCACTGGATTCCTTGGTTACGCCATAGATGAGCAACAAGGGGTCACTTGTAAATCTTGACAATCTTGCCTCACAGAGACTGGAGGCTGCACGACAATAAGGGACAGAAAAGCACAGTCATTCTTTTAACAGTGCCTCTTGCTGACGTACTGTATGTGTGTGTTTGTGTCTGTTTTTTCTCTTGTTTTTAAATCCAGTGTAAGACAGGGCTCATACAAACTCATGAAAATTAGGAAAATGCTTAATTTTAACCAGTATGTTTTCATGGTTAGGCATATGCTTGAATTTAAATTAACTCGTTGGAAAATGCTTGATTTTCAACAAAAAAATGTGTTTTATCATGAATCTAGAATCTAGAATCTTGTAACATTAGAAATGAAACAACAGTGTCATCATGTTTGTCATTCATAGGTAGATAAAAGCTCTGTTGATGCCCCTACTCTAAAAAGTTTCAAGCATTAAATAATCATGATCAAAACATACAATGAAAGTTAATATGAACAGCTGGTAAAATTAACAAACTGTGAGCAGAAAATAATCTGCAGATGCATTTATAGTATCAAATTAGAGGTGATGATTAAGGCTTAGGGTCTGGAAATTTTTGATTTGTGTACCTTGAAGATGCTTGAAGCATTATTAAATTTTACTCTCAGTGCATGAAAAATGTTTGAATTTGACTCTCAAAAAGCTGCATGAATCCTGTAAAGAAGAGTTGACTGCACATGTTTTGCATCACGCTAACACAGTTATACACCCTCTGACTCATCGGTGAGAAGGTGCAGCTGGGTCTATTCCAGTGTTTTTTCAAGTTTTGGCACATTTAGGTTACTGAGCTGTATGCATATTAATTCTTTCCCAAAGCAAACTTACTTAACACTTTGGAGAATGTTCTCTCTGCCTCCTATGTTATTTGCAGGTGTTTGTTTTCCTTAATTTAGTTGTGTATCAGAATCAACCCATCACTAAGATACATTATTAGTTAGTTTAATAAGGTAGTTTACCCTTTGATACATCAAGTCCTCGGGTATATTTGCAAGAGGAAGCCCTTTCAGTTCAGGAGTTAAATAAATGGTTGCTTAAAGTGAGAGCTGATAATTATATTTCCTCATGGATTCAAATGTCAGTTGTTCTCTTGTTTAGTCAAGCTGCCCAGGGTGGCATCTCCACACATCTGGTTTACTTTCATGTATGATGAATAAAAGCATCAAATCCTCAAATTTGAGAAATTAGAAGCAGCAAATGTTTGTTGTTTTTGCTTAAAAAAAAGACTAAAATAATCTTTCAATTTTCAAAATAGTTGCATATTAACTTTTTGTTGATGGAATTGATTAATCCACTAATCACTGCAGTTCTACCAAAGAATAATTTCAATGTAATGTAATTAATGAATGACAGCATGTGCAGAACAGCGAAATAGCTTAAAGCATGAATTGCATCTATCATTGTTGCTCGGCTGGTGGAGTGAACTAACGGCACACACTGCAGTACATGACTTCCTGTGATGTCACATATTCTTTCCACTCAAACTCCTGCTTTCATTCACTCCTGAATTTTCGTTGCCATTTCGTTTTTTCGTGGTCCGTCTTTTGTCTTCCTAGTTCCTCTGCGAGGTTCGAGTAGGCTTAGTAAACCCTAACTTCAGTAGCCCAGCCATATCAGTAGCTAGCCAGCGATGAAGACTGTTGACTGTTTTTGTAGACTGTTGAACTAAAAGGCACGAAGCAGTCAGGATGTTTTTGGAACTAAAATGTTGTGTTGGTGAAAACTCACAGTGTGGGGATAAAACTTCTCGGTCAAATCTCAAACAATAATGCTACATTTAGTGTTGATGGCATATTTGACTCTCTAGCATGACTTTCCTTTACAAATACTGATTTTGTTTGTCCTCGTACAGTTGACCCCATCCCCTGCCCTCCCGGTATCCCTCTCCCTGGAGGACTCGGAGCTGCTGTCCTTTTACTCCTCTCAGAGCCTTGCTCACCTTTCCTGCCTAGCAGACGCCATCGACGTGCTCTTCAGCAGCGTGCAGGGGAACCAGCCGCCCCGCATCTTTGTCGCCAGAGGGAAGAGTCTCATTGTAACAGCACACAAGCTGGTGTTCATCGGGGATACCCTCTCCCGCCTTCTCACCTCTGCCGACCTCCGGGCCAAGGTATGTAGAGGAAACCCCATGCTCATTTTGTTTTCGTGACATTTGTTTGAAATCATAAAACATTATGTTGTCCTGAGGCAGACAAACATGCTTGTGTCTTATTGGACAATAACAAACAGTTAAACAGTAAAACTGGTCAAAGCTGTGTAATAATTGAAGGATTCAAGGTCATTAATTATCATTATACATCACATGGTTGGATAACAAAAGTAGAGTTGCATTTCCCTCACGATACACACAAAATACAACATATTTACAGATAATCAAATTCCAAATGGAACGAGGTAAAAATATAGAAGAAAATAAATAGATTCATGTACAGATATGAGCCCAAGAGATAATTCTGTTGTGCGTTTTTTGGAATTTTGGATTAACTTTGTTTTTATATTTCCTTTCTCGACTTCAGATCACAACCTCGGGGGGACGACTCTGCCAGGCCTTGAAGTCGGTCGTCGTGGCAACAAAGGGTGCTGCACAAAACTACCCGTCAGTATCCGCCACCCAGGAGATGGTGGACCGCGTCGCCGAGCTCTCCCAGCAAGCAGCTGGCTTCTCCACTCTGCTGCAGCGTATGGCAGAAATATCATCATGATATTTCATATCACTTAAACTTTGTTTACACTACGCGTATATTTTCTCTCTTTGAAATGCCTTATTTGTTGTTAGACTCTGTCACTACCTTTCCTTTGAATGGGATTTAAGCAAGCGAAGTGGAACAAGTGTAAACCTCGCTGTAGCTGGGTTTTGACTGTGTTGGTCCTGTCCTCCAAGTGTGTGTTGGTTTGCCTTTGTTCATATACTGACCTCCGTGCTTTGATGCCAGGCACACTTGTCTTTTTGAGTGTTAACTTATTGAATATTTGAAGCCCCGCCGTGGCTTTGAGTGTCCGTGCGGACTGCTTATCTTGGGAGCTATGCTTTATTGTGTTGGCCATATTTTCTTTCCTCTCACATGATAGCCACTTCTCCTTCCTTCCTCTATTTATTTAGCCATCCCCCCTATTCCAAAAATAGCACAGAAGGAGGCCTTACATCCTGGTTCTGGCCTACTTTTTACTGTGATACCTGAAAGGCCTTTTGTGATTTATCATTCTGAAGCTGTTGAAGCAGCATATCGAGTGCTTGGGGCTTAAATATGGGAGAAACGGAATAGGGTGTGGAGTAGGAAGTTTGCCCGACTTCCATTCTTAATCTGTGCAAGTATGTGTTGTGTTTGTGTAGTACTCATTTCCACTAGAAAGCAAAGATTAACTGCAGTACAGCGTGTAATCCGCTCCATGAGGACTCAGTACATGTTCAGTTTACGTTCATGCAGTCTTACACACCTCATGAGGGAAAATTTCAGGGACAGTTCAGATTATTTGAAGTGCAGATGTATGAGGTACTGACCCATAGTCGGTGTATTACCTACAGTAGATGGCAGTTGACACAGCCCCAGTTAGAGGAGTATTTGTGTAGAAAGTTAAGCAGTGTATTTCTGTGGACAGGGTCAAGTGTACGCTATTTTCACCACTGCACCTTGTCGTCAGACAGACTTTTCCCATGGGAAACCACCATTATACAAGCCAAATATTGCTTTTTCCAAACAAACTGTGTAACGGTGGTTTCCCATCAGAAAAGGCTGTCTAGCTGCAAGGTAAAGCGGTGAAGATATTTTAAACATAGCATACAGATTTTACTTACTCATTTGGTGAACATTTGGCATTAATTTGGACTCTACTTAATGTGAAATGGGGAAACAAAGACAGATGTTTCAGCCAGGAATGGAAATTTCAAAGGAGGAGTAGAAATTATTTCAATTTAGCATATTTCATTCATTTCTGATGACAGATCATGGTTATTTTGTGATTTAATACAGTAAATATATTACAGATTTCTCCTTTAAGTGGCTTAAATAGGTTTTGCTGCTGACCTTTGCTGGTGTTCCTTTGTGCCTCTCCAAACTGGGGGCGTGCCAACCCCCATCTACTATAGGTTGTACAGTGACTATGGATTAAGTACCTCATAGAACCCCATGTCAGATAATCCGGACTATCCCTTTAAAGTCCTGTCTGACAGACGGAACTCATATGTGAGAATCGATGCAGTGTCTGACAGTGAATAATGATAGTTGGGTGGGAAAAGATTACCTAATCCTGTTCTTTCCCACAGTCACATGGTCGCCTGGCGGTGGATAAGAAACCTGTTGACCAAGCTCACCTGTCTCCACATGTCTTGTTGTGATCTGCATGCTTACGTTCTTTGACTGTCTTTGCTTTTCATATTCATTTCCCGTAAAGTGTTCACCCCTGTCAACAACACTTACATCTGCTTTGATAGTTTCAAGTCAGCAACTTTGCTGCAAGGGCGTACAGTAGAAACTAAGGCTGGATATTTGATTTACTTTATCTTAACATCGTTCAGCGTTAGTAGAAACTGTGAAATGAATTACAGCCCACTTTTTGAACTTTTAAATACAACAAAACACACACCTGTTTACCATCTTACTTACTTACCGTCTGACCTCTGCCATTTTCATTTATGCCAGTCATCAGATGTAATATGTTGGTCTGAGCACAAGCAGCTCAGAAACATGTTCACTATGAAGCTGTGGAGGAACATTAAGTAGACTGGACGTTGGACAAATATTTACACTACAAAGTTGGATTACAATACTTGAAAGTGTTAGGATCTATCATCTGTAAAGTCAATCATGTTGCTTAACATATTCAAGTTTTATTTTTCAGATCCAAATCGGTATCATCAGGGCATTGCATAATCATTTCTCAGTTTTAAATCATTCTTTGAGGAATTCAGCATCTTCCTTTTACATTTTCTCTCCTGTAGTGCCACCTTGTGGAGGTTTGAAGTATTACTTAATGAATACCTGCCTGGCCAAAACAGGCTCTATACTGTCTGTATGAAGAGAGCATGATCGCCAAGTAACCTTTAGCTCAGTATTTATTATCGTCAATTTTTATGTTCTTTGCTTTCCAGTGTGCATGGCTTTAATTTGCTTAAATTTTATATATGCATATCCTTCACCAGGGGTGATTTTTCTGGGAAATTTACAATGAACAAAAATGTTTCTTTTTTCCTGAAAAATATGTTAAGTTACAGGTCAAAGATATGGCTGTATTTTCTTTTGTACAAGAAAGTTTTTTACACTATGTGAACTCATTTGAGTCGTATTTGCTGAGGTATAGAAGTAAACTTTTCTCCTACAGTATGCAGACTTAAACTTCTTTACTTTTAACACTACATTTGATGTCTGTCTTGTATTCCTGTTCAGAATGCACAAATACATCTTTTGCAATTAAACAAATGCGTTTGGGTTATTTATTACAGTATTAATCTGTCAAAGTGTATCTTTATTGTTTTTGCAGGACATGTTTATCTATCTCTACATTCTGATTGGTGCATTTTCTTCTCCAGTTTTCCGTAGAAGAATACAAAATAATAAATAAAACCATTAAAAAACGATTAAAGTTTTAAAAGGTCGTCTTAAATTGCGTAGCATGGGGCCTAAATTGGCCCGGTATTCTTTTACTCATGGAGTTCTGTTATGTGATTCGGAAAAGCCGAAGTTTTCCGGAGAGAGCCGAGCAGTGACGCCGAGCAGCAGCCGTAGCGACGCTTGTTAGAGTTTAGGCAAGCGGAGGGAGCAAAATGGCGGACGAAGATATTACGCTTGATGGGAAACCTCTACAATCGCTCCGAGTCGCGGATTTGAAAGCCGCCCTGGAGCAAAGAAACCTGCCAAAGAGCGGGCAGAAAAACACACTCATCAAGCGGCTCAAAGGGGTAAGTTTTCGCTCGGTTGTGGACGAATGTCGAGTCTGTCCAAGTTCAGCAGCAGGCGAGAGACGGTGGGGGTTAACAGTAACGTTAGAGGCCGTAACGGTGTGTGGGCTCCGAAGCGGGAATACATAAACCGCCTGGCACACGTTATTACACGTAAACAACAGTTTTTGTTTGCGGTCATTTGTAGCTGACAGTGCAACGAAACTGTCTACCAACCGAGTTCGGACTGAATTCGCAACTACTCTGCGTGCACCGTGTTGCACACAGTTGAACTGTGCACCTGTCAAGTCGAGGCCTAAGCTGAGTGTAAGCAAGCGAACAGCCGCACATAGTGTACAGTACATCACCGTGACCGCGCTCCTCGCTCTGTCTGAGTGTGTCGGGGTTACGGGGGCGCGCATCGCGATGTAAACACAATTTTACGAGTTTGGCCAGACGGTAACCTATACAATTTTTGTTTTAATTCACTCGATAGCAACACGGTCGTTGTTCTGCGTAAGACATTGCACCCGTAAATAACCATATGTTTCATGGCCGTTCCCAGGATTTTAGACATTCTGAGGTCATGAGTCTGAGCCCCCCCCCTCCAGACCTCTAAAATAAACATTTGTTTTTGTTTTTAGAAGGTGTAAGTGTTCTTTTAATAGCTTCTACACACTGCCTGGAAAAACATTCTGACGTGGAAATAATAATATATAATAATATAATTATTATTTGGCCTAAATGTAGTTGAATGTAATTTTTTGAGTTTAAAATAGGGGTGCACAATAAATATCTTAAGGTATTTGTATTATTGTTTATTATTCTGATAATGACATTATAGTTATTAAAAAATAGTGTATAACATTGTCTGATTAGATAAATAATATAATGTGAAAGCATTTAATTTGAATTCTTAAGCAAAACGGCCTTTATAGGCAGATTTGTGATGGGTTTTTTTATATACTTTACTAGAAAAAATAAATGTACATTTGAATAGCCAGTACTGGTCTTTGTTTTTGTTGTAATAGTGATGTCACATTTGTTTTGGTCAGAGCTGTGGAATATTAAAATAATTCAACTTTGATCACTACATCCTAACCCTCCTCACCCTCAAGTGTGCATAAACTACTGGTTACATGAACTTCTGTTTAAAATATGAAATTATCAGTTATAGTATCGACTTGGGAAGAAAAAAATCATATTGTGCGTATCTGGCCTGAAATATACTGGAAGAATTATTGATAGTGAGTTGTGTAATCAGTGTGGGGAGAGAGAGGAGAATATTATGCAACAAAGGGATGTTGTAATTGGTATGGTTTGCATCTTAATCACTACACCAGTAGGACATTTCTACATGTTCTTAAATTAATAAATTTAAAAATTCCAAATTCCCAGAAAACATACAGAGAATGTAAACCCATTGTTTTAAGTGGTAATTAAGGTCCTGAAGGGTTTCAGATAATACACTAATTAAATGACAAAATATTAATATAACAGCAGAGGCTTCAGATGCAGGCATATGAAATTGCATATTATATCTGGTCACAATACTATACCAAAGGCAATGATATTGTCAGATTAAAATCTATTGAGTACAATAAGTTGATGGTCGTGGTCACTGAAGTTTCTGCAGGTAAAGACCAGTGTCACCGCGATTTGCATACATACAAAACACTTGCCTGCATTGGGCCAGTGTACAATTGAACCAAGCCTTCAAAAGTGTGTAAATGAGGCTGCAATGATAACACTTAAGCGTGTTAGTGCAGTAACACACTTATACTTTACACTTTGATTTTGAGGGACATTAAATGGTGTTTGCTATTATTGTATAAAAAGTGAGCAATATGTCATTAAACAGTGCAATGTTTTCTGGATGTAAATTATTTATGTTCTTAATTTAACAGAGAAAGTTTAAGATTTTGTCAAAACTATGTTTAATAAAAAATGTAAATGTTAATCCATTTTTAAATGAAGCATGCCATTACAAATGAAATATGGATCCACAGTATTTTTCAAATTTTCAATGCTATTGTGAAACACCTGCTATAGCTTTTCATAACAATGAGATTGTTGAGAAGAATGAGTGAGAAGTTGATAGAAAAAGGTTTTTGTTCAAAAGCATAACAGCTCTTTCAGAAAAGTACCATCAAATTCAGAATTTGAATTTGAGGTGGCCAGTAAAATGGAAAAAAACAAAACAAAATAAATAAATAAATAAAAAAAACAAATTCGGTATTATAGCAGCTGGGCTCCATTTATTTGCATATTTTTATGAATTTTTCTCATGATGCAGGATTTTCCCTTTAAATAATCCCCCCTTTCTTGTTCCCTGCAGGCTCTGATGCTGGAAAATCTTCAGAAGTCGTCATCCTCTCACAGTGGGCTGCAGCCCAACTCACAGGTATGAAGAGATTTTTAAAGATGTATTAGTTTCTTACGCCACTTGTCAATATATATCTAGGTATGTTAAATTCTGTTGACAATCCCTCTGCTTTATCAGAATGAGATCAAACCTGTATAATGTTCCCTACTAAGATGAACAGTTCTTCAAAAATAGTTGTCACTCTTTGGGTCTGTGCATGTTACACTGCAGATGTATAATAAAGTGCTGCCGTGCGTCCTCTATTGTGTTGCAGATAGGTGAGGAGATGAGCCAGAATAGCTTCATAAAACAGTACCTCGCCAAACAGCAGGAGCTCCTTCGCCAGAGGTTGGAGAGAGAAGCCCAGCAAGATGAAGATGAAGACGGTAAATCATTCGCATAAACTCACACTGTCTGTGCTGTCCCATAATCTGTGTCTTTTTCTCCCACACAATCTTGATTTATGTTGTTGAAACATCTGGGGTCACCTAATTCCATGTATGTTTGTGTGAACATGCTCGTAAGTGTTTTACACTAAGCTCCCATAATGGATTATAAAAAAAAGACTTAGAAGAGTTGAAAGAAATTGTGATTGTTGGGAATCCTCGCACTCGTGCTGACCTTTAACCCCTGGTTCTGGTCCCCTCTCTGACAGAAAGTCCAGCAGTGCCAGACGAGGATGAAGACCACTCAGAGGACAATGACAGCTCTTCCTATGTCTCTGACAAGGTCAGTAACCTCCACAAACTGAAAAGTCAAATGAGGAAAACTAAGGAAACAAACAGTTTAACCTGAGCCAGGCCATACAAAAATGATAGCAAGCATGTCAAATCCATACAGGATTAGCTGTATACAGCTGTTGAAAATGATAATATTTTTAAAATGCACTGGTTTTGGATTGGTACTGGGTATCAGCATGAGGAAGATAAAAATGATACTGGAACTAGAGCAGGAAATTATCTTTTAAAAATGTGAACATCTACTGGTCACTGACAGACAAATGTTCAAATTCACCAGCCACCCAATAGTAAGTCATTATTTTGTGCCTGAAATCTACCAGCCTCTCTCATATTTTACAAGCATTTGGCTGGTGGCTGGTGCTAATTTCCCACCCTTGCAAAATTACCAACATGATGGATGGATGTGACAAACTAACTCACTACAAATTCACTCCTCAACTGCTTCATGCTTCCTGTCTGTGCCTGAACCTGCCATGTCTTCAGTTTCCTCCAGAGTCAGGGTCCTATGCTGTGTTCTTAGTTGTCAAACTGTGATAGCTGCTAACTAGCTAATGGCAGCTACAGCACAGTTAGCAGCAGTGCACCAGTGACTTCAGTGTTATAAGAGAAAAGATCCGTGTTGCCTAACAGCAACTCCTAAATGGAGTTTGATTTGGGGTTTTAGTCTGCGACGTAAGATGAAAACTTGTTCGACTAAGACTGACCAAAATAACATTATGAAAATCTTATTTTCCATTTCCCTCGGTAGTTTACTTATCATGCAGATTCTCAGGTGGTGCTTTTTACATTACACAAGATTGTTTTTCATGACCAACATGTATGTGTTTGAACAGTGCTCCTATGACTTTTCTGGGTTATAAATGCCTCAAGACATGTAAATGACGGTTTAAAAAATAAACATTCTCACACACTGACTCTATTATTTTTACCCAGCAGCATCACTCCATGTACTCACACCCCTCAATGACCAGAGCGGAGGAGAAGGGAGGAGGTGATTCAGTGATGGGTCATGGGATGATGGCATGCGGCCCTGACATGGGCCCCGGTCCAACCCTCCACCCACAGGAGTCCCTTGAGGCTCCAGGGTTGAGGATGCACCGAGCCACCTTTCAGCAGGGACATAAGGAGCCACCTGCCCCGTCTCCTCCCCGTGCTGTAGCTTCCTTGTCAGTGCGCGTTCTGGGTCAGCCTGACCGTCAGGGGCTGCCCCCTGCCATCCCCCGAGCACAGGAGAAAGAGGGAACCGCTCCAAGCGAACCTGGATCTGCTCATCCTGTCCTGCACCTCAGCCGATCTGCCGGAGTCTCAGGAGGTCGCATCCATGAAGATGATGAAGATGACAGTGCTGATGACGAAAGTGATGATGACGATGACTGGGGTCCCGGTCCTGGAGGGGCACGAAGGGGCAACAGAGCACCTCCCCAGCCGCAGCAGATGCCCCCCAGTGTCCCAGCAAGATCCAAACGCAAGCTTCAGCCTCCACAGCACATCCCACCACCACAGGCACACCACACCCCGATGCAGCTGCGCCACCCGACTCCTCCTCCCTCTCCCCCTCCTGACCTGTTTCCCCTGCCTGACACCCCCAAGCAGAGCCCGCCAGACACAGATGATCAGGAGGGAGAGGGCCCCATGGCAGCACACGCTCCAAGGGTAGTGCCTTTCCCACCTCCCACCATGCAAAGGCAAGACTCTGACTCCAGCTCTCGCTCCAGCAGTCCTGAGCCCCCGCTGAAGCGCAGGCCGGGACCCCTCTCTCTGCTCGTACACAAGATGGAGTCAGAGAGGGCTTTCCGTGCAGCAGAGCCGGAAACATCAGGAGAGGCGGCACACTCAACTGCAGGGCCCACCAGTTCCAGCGAGTCTCCACTGCAAAAACTGGAGAGAAAGAGGCAACAAGAGAGCCGAGAGATGGAGGAACTGAGACGACTGAAGGAGGAGGAGAGAGAACAGCAGGACCAGGAGAGAGAACAAAGGAAGCTGGAAGAACAGGAGAGAGTGAAGAAACGCTTGGAAGAGGAGAAAGAAAAGGAGAGGAAACGACTGGAAGAGGAGGAGAAACGGCTTCAGAAAGAGGAGCGAGAAAAAGAGAGAAAACGTCAGGAAGAGGAAAAAGAAAAGGAGAGAAAACGCCTGGAAGAGGAAAAAGAAAAGGAGAGAAAACGCCTGGAAGAGGAAAAAGAAAAGGAGAAAAAACGCCTGGAAGAGGAAAAAGAAAAAGACAGAAAACGCCAGGAAGAGGAAAAAGAAAAAGAGAGGAAACGCCAGGAGGAGGAAAAGAGAAGAGAGGAGAAACTGGAGAAGGAGAAGTACAAGAGGGAGGAGAAGGCCAGCAAAGACAGGGTGGTTGTGTCTGTGGCCCAAGACTCAGGTTCCTCATCAGATTCCGACTCCAAATCAGACTCCTCTTCACGCTCATCACAATCCTCCTCCTCCTCCTCCCAGGATAAAACTCGCCCTGCCCGGCAGCTGAAGGTCAGTGATCAAACTCATGATGGTGTCGTTCATTACAGCATTGATAGAGATCTGTGAGCTGTAGTGATTGTGAATTTGATACCATCTTAACATTTATTCAGATGCACTTTAAAACTAAATAATCTTTGGATTATTTCACAGAAGTCAGCCCAAGGACAAGAACCAGAGGATGAGAAAAAGACTAACCTGAGTAAAGGGGCAGAGAAACGATACCTTTCAAAAAGGTCAGTAACCATCAATATAAAACACTTAACCTAGAATCAGTTGAATTTGTCCGAGCTGTTCATAAATGCACCAGAAAGATAGTTGATTGTTGAGTCTCATTCCCAGGACATCAAATACCCACATTTTGGGTTGGTAAAACGTGCCAAGCACAGCAAAATCATGATAAAATAAGGAAATATTGGCAGAGTGCTGCAAGGTCTCTGCAGATACAGCCACCACCGCACACTTTTAGTGAGACATAAGTGATGATTTAGAGGAATTTTGTTTATATTGCCTTCTCCTTTGAATGAACTGATGCCCCACATACAGGGTGTAATAATTCATTTTATATGCGTCTATACATTGTTACAGCTAAATTTTGCACATTAAGCCTTTAATAACAAGTAGAATTTGTCAAATTATATGATGATGGGGTTCACACCAGTAAAAATGGGCCATCATTATTAATTTGCACTCAGCCTGCAACACCGTCTTGGTCTCTCTGTCACTTTTTTTTGCTTAGACTATTCAATAATGTTATGTGACACGTGGATTTCTCTAATGGCTCTCTAATATTTTACAACAATGTTGTATCTTTTAAATTATTTAGGTTTCTTTCAATTATTTTGGCTCAGTATTCTCTCTCTTCTTTCTGGATATCTGGACTTGCTTCTGACATTACTGGTGAAGGTGATTATACTTCACAGTTCAGGATCACCATTCTTAGAAAAAATGGTAATTAAATGCAGTGATGGGAATATGTAAGCAACTTGGATTAAATCGCTGAATTTATTTGGATACTGAGAGAGCTGGATATCATTTAAAAATTAAAATACTAGTATCAGTATCAGTGCCCTTAAAGTGAAACCAATACCAATGAAGCACTTTATTTGATACCTTTTCTTCCTACTTCATTTGATGCCCATGATGTGAATTGAAGTATTCCTGAAATAATCCTTCAAGAAATGCAGGTATTGTTTGACTGGAGAAGTGTCAGTACTACTTGGTACTAGGTTATTTTAGTTGATACCTTAAAGGTATCGAGTACCAATACCCAGCCCTAGATATCAAGGATGAAGATTACATTTTCTAGCAATGTGGTCACTTTTTTGCACACTTTGCTTATAGTAAAGCTGGGGTTGGTAGTTTATTTTTGGTGTAATTGGGCAAAAAATTCAAACAAGCCCTCTGCTCTTCTTTACTCTGTGTCCCAGCTTCAGAAAATCTTGCTGGTGACGGGAGACTTTAGCCAGTCCCAGTAAGGGATTCTGGTGAAGAATAGTTAATTGTTGAGTCTCATTCCCAGGTCTTCAAATACATATAGACTCTTTGGGTTGAGTTATCCCGGATGCCTATGGGATCATGATCATGTTATTTGATGCCAAAGACAATCAACAATGGAACTAAAATAGCCTAATAATGCTGTTTGACATGACACCAAATGCATAAAAACGTGTGTCCTATGGCATTTATTAGTTTTTAACTCTGGGAAATTGGGAAAACAGCAAAATTCTCTCAAACTACTATATCTCTGAACTATCTCTGTAACTAGATCACACATATTTAGGCAATTATATGTTAAATTTCTTTTGATAACTAATGTGATAACTAATATACTAGTTTTTCAGGTCCATTCATTGAGCCCCCCTGAAACTGCGGGGGTCCACCTCACACTTTGAAAACCTTTAGTTTAAATCACATTTATGGAGTATTTACTTCTACAGCAAGAAAGAGAATAAACTCATGTGCATTATGTTTGTGAGCTGTGTGAACTTGGATGGCACTAATAACAGTTTCTCTTAAGCTTTGTAGTTTTTTTTTTTTTTTAAAGAATCTCAGGACTTTGTTTCTCAGTCATACTTTGAATGAATTGATGCCCCACATACAGGGTGTAAATAATTCACAATGGTATATCATTTGTCAGATTATAGATGCATAAGAAATGTCTTTTCTAATCAAAAACATTACCCCCAAAATATGTTGATAAACCTTTAATCGGTTGTAAACACAGCCCACTGCTTTCACTCATTGCTCCTAATTATAGCATGTTGCATTTTTGTCAGGCGGTCAATGCGGCAGCCTCACAGGCAGCGTGGCTGCTGCTTTTCTGTAGTCGTTTCCAGAAGGGAACCCGTGATTTGCGAAACTCTCGCGAGATTTGTTGTCGTTGTCCTCGGATTTGTGCACCTTGTATGTCCTAATTTTAATTTGTCATTTGTCAATGCTGTTAATAAAATCAGGATATATTTAGGGATAGCAAAAATTTTGGTAAGGCTGGGAAAAGCTCACGATTTGGGGTAAATGGTAACGCTCGCGAGAGTTTTCGCGGATCTGGGGTTCCCTTCTTGATAGGACACTGATAGCTGTTTCTCTCTTGAGAAAAAAGGGTCCTTTTCCGCGTTCCCTCATTGCCTTCCCCCGTTGTCCTTTTCGACTATTTTCCCTTTGTTGCTGGCAGCAGAAATCGTGTTTTCATTCTCCTTAATTATTCAGAATTGTTGTTATATTTCGGTCTACGTTACGTTAGAGCGTCTAAGTGAGCTTTTATTTTGGAAATCATTGACCGGAACATAGTTTTTTTCCACTCCGGCGGACTTGACACAGGTCTCGCTAACCAACATGGCCGTCATGCATGCATTGCATCCCTGATACCGACGCAGTGTACGGCTGTTCGGCAGTAGCAACAACCGCGACCGGATTTTTCATTCCGCGTCCCCGGTTTGAACCCACGGCTGAGCGGAATAACCGTAAGCGACAGAGTGTTATCTTTCATCCCCGGGGTTTCCCTTTCAAGGCCGGCCATAATGCTGTCCGAAGGCAACAAAAACGGGTAAGAGTGAGCCAGAGGGCGACTCAAGGCTTCAGTTTGCTGGTTTGTACTTTTACACCCCTTATCCTGAGAGCAGCGGGGTTACATTAGCCCGTGTCAGCCTGTCGTATCGTGCCGTTAAACCAACTGTACATTACGATGCTGGTTATCGAGCAGCTCATTCCTTACTGTCTGTTAAATATCATGTCATCACTTCACACTGGCCTGGTTATGAGCGTGTTACGTGGTCGTCCATGTGAGGAGGACCGGGGATAGGGGCGTCGGTGAGAGCCCTTTTGTTGAGTGAAGGAGCAGGGAAGGTATTTTGGTGGGTAGAAGGGGGTCTCCTTTTTATGATCAGTGCCAAAAATAGCTTCACTTCGGAAGAAGGCATTGATTAATAAATAATGGGCTCAGATTTCATGGTGTGATGATGAGATTCATGCGGACAGTGATTCCTCCTCCTCTCTGTCTTTCCTCTTGACCTCAACATTTCCTGTCATGCCAGGTAGCCAAGAGATAGTGTTTTTTCTTATTTTAGTAGTACATTTTGTTATCTCAAAATGAGGACCTTAAATCCTTATGTACTCATCAAATGGATAGTTCTATTTATTTAATGTGGGGTTAAGCAATATACTGCTGTGGAAAGGGTCAGCAGCAAAATGTATTTTGACCACCTAAAAAAAAAAAAAATCTGAATCAGTTTAGTTCTATGCTATATTTAGAATATTCTCACCACTTTACCTTGCCGTCAGGCAGTATTTCAAACCAAACATCGCTGATTCCAAGCCAGCCAGACTCCATTAATGAAATCTGTAACTTTACCTCACAGAACATGGGAGTTCTTGATCTACAACTGCCTTGATCTATTAATTTGTCTTTGTTATTATGTGACTTTGGTGAATCCGATATATCCTTTTAAAACACCAAGGGCACACAAAACACAAAGTAAGTAACAGATCAAGGCAGCAGAAGACGAGCAACTGTTCTGTAAGGTAAAATCACAGATTTTGGCCTTAGAGTTTGGTCTGTTTGGAGAGAGCGATATTTTCCTTGTGTAACAGTAGTTTCAGCAGTATATCACTTAGCTTCTATGCTTTCAGTCTCTGCTTCTTGAAACTGGTTGTATGCTCACCGTCTACTGCAACTACCACACTGACATCGATAAGTACCTCATACAACCCCACATCAAATACCGCACTGCACATTCATCTTGTTGTCTAGCCCTCAGAAGACTATATTTGTATTTTTGGGCTTAGCTGTTAATGATCTCACTGTTGTCAAGGGAGATCATTAAAGCAGACATCTGTTAGCTGTACAGTCAGTGTGAATGGGCCCTTATGGTGTGATATAATTCTCCCAGCTGGCACCAGCACTCACACCCTCGTCCCCCGGGAGCTGACTACATGTGTGATATGACCGGTGACAATGTTTTGGTCCACTTTATGAGTCCAGTTTGTTGATTTTAGGACATGATTTGAGTTATTCTATTCAGCTAGCATGGATGAGAATTGGTGCCTTGGGTTATTGACACATTTATATTCACTATTTATTTGTTTTTGAGAACTTTAACCAAAAGTATTGAGATTTTTTTATCGTCCATTTGCAGATTTTTAATATTGCTCTTTAGGTTCAAGCTGTACATTAATGTGCTTCTTCATTCCAGTCTATTCATATGAATCCTACATTGTTAGAAATGCAGGCATTCAAGGCTCTTACTTGAAAAGAAAAAGCCCAGCATCACACAGATGCACAGTTAGTCACTCATTTCCTTCAGTGATCATTACATCACCGCGGCCTGGCCTTTCCTCCTCTTCTGGTCCTAAGGTGTCGTATTTCCAGTTGACATCTGTCTCCCTTTATAGTCGATGCAGGTGTGTGTCTGGCCTTGCCAACGAACCCCACACACACGGACATTGACATCCACACCTAGGGCAAATGAGGAGATTCGGTGTGGCATGGAGGAGGGGAAAATGCTGTCCTCCTGCCTACACTCCTGCCAATGACTAATCTCAAGAGAAGGAGGCTGAAGCAGGCTCTCCTGACACTCTGGGTAGATTATAATAGTACAGAGACTAACATTACAGGCCCGTGCTTGGAAGAAACTTTGCCAGTAGCCACGGACATGTAATGGAGAAAGAGAAATACTGAGGTTCAGTTGTGTGAGCTGACCAGGTTAGTAATTATTAGCAAGTTAGAGGCATTCTCGAAAGGAAGCAGAGGGCATGGTTTTCATTTATATCCAACACAAACAACGCATCACCTAGTAGGAGAAGTGACGATACCTGTGTCGTTTTGAAAAGTTCAGAGATGTTCAAGTAGAAGCTTTTGGCGTGGACGGAAGTTGGAGGGCTCTGAAAAAGTGCTCTGGGTGTAAGGCCTTTTGTCTGGGTGGTTGCATGCCGCTGCACACACTCAGGGCTCACTGGGAACAATTGGAAAAAAGATACTGCCGCTCAGACAAAGAAAAATGCTATATTGGCACATGCTCTTAGGCAATAGACAGAATATTATTTTTTCATGCTTTTCCACCTTCTCTAATGCAGGAGTTTGCTACTTTTCCTTGTCTTGCATCATAGTAAAGTGAATAGTTTGGGATATTGAAAGACATTACCTGGAGCTTGAAGGAATTGTGATGGGTCTTTCCACTGTTTTATAGACCAAATGTCGAATCTGTGAATTGAGAAAATGATCAGCAGATTAAAAACAGGACAAACAATGGTCATCATATGCACTACTGAATTATGTTCCTTTTTGAAAGTGACTGTACTGACTTTTAATTCAAAAATTTTCAATAAAATTACCAGTGAAATAGAGATAGAGTAGAGTAGAAATAGAGTATTCTTGGCACCTGAATGTATTATTTACTCCATTTAAGTATCATGTAATGAATCAAGCAGTAGAGGAGAATGTGCTCTGTGATGGAGAGAAGGATGCGAGAGGATGTGACTCTCCCACCTACAGGGTGCTAACTCAATGCTTGTGTCGTCACATGGAGGCAGCGGAGGAGACTTTTGATCATGCTGGTAGGGGAAGTTGAGGGGGTAGCTAAAAATATAATGATGACATCTGCTTGGTTTTGCTCTGTCTAAGACAAAAGCGATAAAACTTGTGGAGAAGCAATAAAGCTGTGTGAGGTCTGACTCACATAACTAACTACAAAGCGTTTATGGCTTTTATTGGCTGAGTTAGAGTTTGGGTTTCTTCAGTAATAACGCAGCATGGATCAGATGAAGACCACACACATGAAGTCAGCTGTGAGTGTGTGTCTTGGTCTCTGAGTTAGTTTGAGGTGTGTTTGCGACCCTTGGTGTCTGTTAGCTAGTGAGTTATTTATAGCAGGAGTGACCCAGATCATTGCCCCCCGGCACCCTTCCTCTGACTCTTCCCAGTGTTTTCCTCTGTCTCGTCTTACATATCATTTTGTCTGGATTACCTGCCACTAATGATTATTTTCTTAACTCCTTAATCTACTCATTGCCCATTCTAAAAGGTCAGATGAAAGTGAAAATATGTATTTACAGTGCCTTAAAGGTCATGGTTATGCCATGACATTGCTTGTTTTGTGTGACAAACACTCCAAAGCCTGAGCGTGCTATTAATCAATTAGTTGTCAGCTCCTAAATTAATCAGCAACTATTTTGATAATCAATCAAGTGTTTTGTCCATTTTTGAAGAAAAAAAGTCCAAATTCTCAAATTTAAGCTGCTCAAATCTGAATATGTTTTCTTTGGTCCTCTTTGACAGCAAACTAAATATATTTGGGTTGCGGATAAATAAAGACTTCTAAGGATGTTACTTTGAGAAACATTTTTCACCATTTTCTGACATTTTATGGACCAAACAACTAATGGATTAATTTGAGAAAATGATTGACAGATTAATCAGTAATTATAATAATAGTTATTTGCAGCCCCGTTTGTTATCAAATGAGACAAAGAAAAGCATCAAAACCTCATAGTTTGGATTCACAAGCTCAGTCAGACAATTTATCTGGTATATTTTCATTGATCCAGCAGCCATTAATGAAGGTAACCACTTTGTTTTAATGAATCTAAGTTTTTGCAGCATTATTTTAGAAAAGCATAACATCTTTTAGATTTTGTGCCATGTCATAAGCATGAATAAAAACCAAAATGTTAAAAATCAGATGATCTGATTGGGATGCTTTTATTTTGTTGATAGTAACACAATAAGTTGTCACCAGCTTGCAACTTTACCTGTCTCTCCTCTGCTCCGCTGTGTGTGTGTGTGGCGAAACACAGGGAGCAGCAGAGAGAAACGTGACCGATTGTGACAGCAAGTAGTAGGAAAGGCTGTCACACAGAGTGTAAGTTAAATCCATCAATATAAATTGGTTAATTATATTAATACAATAGTTTGTTTTTTCCAGAAGAGGGGCAGGGGGTCCAGTTGGGAGAGCGATGGTATGGGAAACTCCAGTGGTCATAATCATTGACTTCTACAAATAAGAGGTTTTGATGTCTCTCAAGGAAACCATTATTTGACTGTTAAAAAGACCATTTTACTCTGTGATTCATAATTTGAAATGTCAGCTGCCAGAACACAAGTCCTGCTAATTCAGAGGTGGCATCACGGATGTATTAAACAAAGGTAACATAAGGGCAGGCAATGATAACAAGCTTATCACCAGGTGAGAACTGGCAAGACCAGACACTCCTACCAGCCCTTAGCTCTCAGACAGTCTTCACCATGAAATCCTATTTTCTCCCACCTCTTCACCCCAACCATCTCTTCACTCTGCAGGGAGGTGTCGGAGCCCAGCACAGCTGCCGTGACCGAGGTGGAACCAGACTCGGAGAGCTCTGTGGCCCAGCAGCCACCCTCCGGGGCTGAGCCAGAGAACAGCGAGGGCCGCTTGGAGGAGGTAAGGTCACTGTGGGGGTGCCCCGGGTCTTTGCTCTGTCTCCCACTAATCTGCATCCTCATTCACATAGAAGCATGTGTAGTTGGCAGAACAAGTAAAAGAGGGTCACTTAGAACCAACACAACCCCAATGTTTGGCTCCTGTGCAGAATTTATCTTTCAATTCTGGCTTCGTATGCAGTTTCCACATCCTTTTAACCTTTGAAATGCACAACAAATTACTCAATTGGAGGTTTATACAAAAGTTAGTCATAGATGAACAAACAGGGGTTGTGTTGGAGATGGGTCCTGGGTTAAATAGATATGAACTAATCCCTTCCATCTGCGTTTAATTCAACTAATATTTCAATGCACTCTCATTCACTTAGATGATCTCTCTCTCTCTCTCACACACACACATACACACACACACACACCCCTTGTCTGTCTGGTCCCTGCAGAGGGATGTTAAGTGTTGATGCTGCTGGAATGCAAGTAGTGATAATAATAGTGTGTTAAATTATGCTGTAGAAAATGCATGCTTCTCATTTCCTAGTTGTTGCGTGTATGTGTGGATTTTGTTGGGGAGCGAGGAAGCGAGAAAGAAAAACATTACTTCAAGGCCCTGACACACCAAGCCAATTATTGATTGCTGTTTTAACCCTCTGTGCTTTCTAATTCAGCTCATGTTCTTGCTTGTGGTGTGTCAGGGTCACAACAGTCACTGTATTGGGTCAGAGTATTGCATTTAATGCCGAGTAGTTTCCCTTATTTAAATTTTTAGATGCCTTTGAACACAATTCTACCATAGTGAATTGTTGCTGAAGCTCATTATGAAGCCACTGTTACTGTCAGTTGTAGCTGTCAGGCTTCAGTCGCATTTCCACTGCATGGTACGGCTTGACTCACTTTTTTTTTTTTTGGTATCACCTCTGTGAAGGCTTCAAGTGTGCTGAGCTGACACCAATTGGTGACATGAAAACAGAGCAGACGACTGATTGGTTGTGTGACGCGTGACATCCTGCATTTTTTAATAGCCAAGCTATGTGCAGTGTAGTGCAGACATATGAAGAACACTATCCCTCATAGCTCCTGTTCAAAGATTAGCAAAGCTAAGAAACTAAAGGTACAATAATACCATAAGAAAGAGTCCATGTTTTATCTTGATATCAAAAAACAAAGAAAAATTATGACTTGAAATAACGTCTATATTATCTCCAGTGAGAAAAGAAGTAGAAGTATCAAAAGCGAGTACAGTCGAGCTGCACCATGTAGTTGAAATATATACAATATTAACTTCTTTCTGCTGTTAAAACCAGTCGAAGAGCAGCATCAGAAGATGCCCACAACCATATGTTATGTAACATTTTAAGCATTGAGCTCTTGACTTTCTTATTTAGAATACCTCATTGATATGTAAGGGTGAGCTGCTATGCTGTTGAAGTTATTATCAGCATGTGTCTTTTTTTTGTGCCGTGTGTGTGTGTGTTTTGTTTCCCTCTTGGGTTTGCATGAGTAATGGACCCTGACAGTGTGTGTAGAGATGCATCAGGGCTTGTTTCTGCTGTTTCTTTCACCCTGTTTTCATTCTCTCTGCGTTCTCGCTTGCTCCTTTCACACTCTATCTGTCTCTCTTTTATTCACTCGCTCTTTCACTGTCTCTCTGTCCCCCTCTTTGTCCCCCTTACTTTCCATCCTTTGCCTTTGTATCCCATCATAAACGCTTCTCTCTCACTATATATATTTATGGTGTGATTGCTGTTTAAAACCCCATTGATTGCTTTGTTATGAAGGTGCCCATGCCTCTTCCATTGCCCCTAATGGTACCTGCTGCGTACTACTACTACTACTACCACCACCACCACCACCAACACCTCCTCCACTCCTCCTCCTACTCCTCCTACAAGTCCTGTCCCGCTATGCCCAAGTGCGTCGCTGGTACCTGAATTAGGCCCAGAGTCTGCAATCCAATGGCACTGAGTAAAGAGCCTGAGCCTGAGCGAGGCCTCCCCTGTAGCCCTCCAGTGACGTGCTGAGCCAGCAAGAACTGGAGCTCGGCATCAGACCACCACCACCCTACAGCAGTGGCAGCCATGGTAACTGCAGCAGCACACAGTTGTCATGGAAACCCAGCCTCAGGGGCTGAAAGCCTGCTTGCTGATCTGAACCGAACTGGACTGTACTGCACTGTGCACTGCGGTGGTGATGAATGATGGGTTAAAGGGAAGGGGAGGGTGTCTCTGACGCTCTGACGCCTCCCCCCCTCTTGTCTGTCTTTCCTGTCTGCCATTTTGAGGACAAGCAGAGTCTCAAAGTGTCGTCGGCAAGCATCCATGCCTCTGTCCTCCAAAAGCAAAGTGCAGCTCAGAGAAAAGATAACACTCTTCAGCTCTCCAGTTTTGTTTTTACCTCCACCTCCAACCCAACATTGCCCCCTGCCTGTGGGGTGGAGTTATGACTTTGGACTGAGAACTTGCAATAACCCAAATAGTGATAAGGGCTTGAACGTTACTACAATCACTGTTTGGGGTGCCTATTAACTGAAATAATCTTGGAAGTGACAATTATGGGACTCTTTTCATGGATTCTGTGACACAATAATATGGACTTCTACTCACATTTGAACACTATTATTGTTTGAGCTTGCAAGGCTAACATCTCATCCTCTGCCTTGGCAAGCTGGCCTTTTAAAAGTGACTTAAATTATTCAGCTGTGCACTATTTGGCAGTGCACTTAACATTTGTCACCATGGTCGACGTTGCCTTGCTTCATAAGAGAACTGTTTCCCTGAACCCTGCAACAGAGACTTTCAAAGGACAGTAATCTGACACACAGTATGCACCAAGAATTTTTGTGGGTGCACAGTGACATTGATCACCCACGCAGAGAGCTGGATATACTCAACAAATCATCGCCTGCCATCATCTGTAGCCACACTGAAGTGACTCAGTGGATTTTTCACCGGGAAGTCATGATATCCTCATCAGCTGTGTGAACCTGGCAGATGGACAACTGCAGTTATTGCTGCTGTTTATTTATCTCTTCATCCATCTCTTCGCTACACCCACAACTGTTGTCATTTCTTGTGAGTGCAGAGACATTCAAGCCAGCAAATGCACTCAAGATGATGTCCAACGACCCTCTCATTTTGAGAACTTCTCTGGATTATAATTTTACAAAGCAATTCTTTTGGATTACTTTTGTTGACCTTTTTCCCATTGAAGAAATCATCACACTGTGCTGTGAAATTGCAAACAAACTCAAGAACTGTGCAGCGAACCTTCTGGCTATGGAAACCTCATGAACTCAGATCCCTTGGACAACAAACACTTGACATTTCAGAGACCCCCTTGAAGGCTTTCAGGACAGTATATTGGAGAACATGGACAATCAGAGAAATTCAAGCCTCACAAAATGGATTTTTTTAAACTTGTACCTCACAGATCATGGACTCTAACTACACTACACCACACCCCTGTCAGAATCCATCACTAGGCAATTTGAAATGCCTGGTTCCCCAAAAGACTGAAATGTGACTATTGTGATCAGCAGTCAATCAAGACAAAGTCCTCCCCAGCCCCATTCAAGAAAAAAGTCCAATCCAGTGATCAGTTCCTGCCTGGTGGCTAATCTGCACACTCAAATCGAGCCCCGCCCTCACTCCTCTGCCTTCTCTGATTGGATCCTTGTTGCCTAGATACAGTACACACTGTCGTGCGGTTGGGCCATAGTCGAGCCAGTAAGGAATCAGGTGTCAAATGGTACCAGGAAATGACTTGTGATTATTCCTCTATTTCAAATGTTTACATTTTTTAAGGATTAAGTGTAAAAAAAAAACAACCTTTCCTCCAGATCTTTTTTTGTAAATAAGAGGAATGAATTCTTTCCCTCTTCGTAATTTAGTGCAAATTTTTTGAACTGTCACGTGTACTGCAGTTTTGATTTGATATTTTGACACTGTTGATCTACAGCTGTGTGTAAATATGGTAAATCTTTAAGGTGAATTTAAACTGCAGCACAGATGCTGACATATTTCTGAGTCTTCAGCATTCAGTTCTCCACCTCTGCTCCACAGAACTGATCAGCACCAACATAATTCAGCAATGTTACTCAACTACTAGACTGTTTTATTATGACTATATACTTGATTCAACTGTATGACATATTTAGAATGTTAAATAAGCACCACGTCGGTGTTTGCACCACACAAAAATAAGGCTTATAATTCCTTCCTCTTGTTCAGGACAACATTTTAATTGCTACCAAATTTCAGAGGCTGCATCACTAATAGGCAATGATATGTAGCGGGAAAACCATGTGACCTTCGTCACGGGTTGGTCTCAGTATGATTTTTAATATTGTATTATTTATTGCTTGTTATTAAGCAGCAGCAGTAACACAGACAGTTATAAACTACTTGGGCCTAAATGTCTGATTCTGAATGTCATATATACATGTATACTAAACTGGAATTAAGAAAAAGAATTAAATATACATAAAATGCAGCCCATTAAACAAAAAAACATGTTCACATGTTCTGTTTTAAAAAAAAAAAAGTAAAATAAATAAAAAATATAAAAATAATATAGGTGCGCATCTGCCAACATACGCTGATGATATAGACTAATACTGCTGTGATAAGCCAGTGTTAGGCTGATAATATTGACTGACTAATATATTTGTTGTTTTTCATGTGCAATCATCCAACCCTAACACATGTGACTGACTAACTGAGAAAAGTTTTAAATCATGGAAGGATGAATTTGCCAAAAACACAAAGTATTCAGTGCTGTAATTGGGAGGTTAAAAAAAATAAATCAGACATATGCACTCCAGACAGGTGTAAAATCACTAGTTGGTGTAGGTAATTTTAAAATCACCCCACTTCCTCTAGAGGAAATTAATCCAGTCTAAGCAGGACGCAAGTCTTGTAAAGCGACAGGATCCACTCAGGCTCGCTGACACACGCTTTGATAGTCTCATTTTCCCCTCTATTCTCAGAGTCCTCTGATGGGCTTTATCTTGTTATAACATACTGCAGTAAGATACGACCCAGTTTGAGTTTCACGCAGGCCTACTCATGTCCTAATGTACATCATGTACTTGCCTTGTCTTTAGAGTCTACCACACACACACACACACGCACACATAATGATTTATCTCAGTGTCTTTGAGCAGAGGTGGAAGGCGGAAATGTGTCTGGAGTCTCTCTGTATCGACCAAGTACCCTCTCCACCATAATGTGGTACAATTGGTGCCTCCAGGCCTCTGTTACTTTAACCCCCCGCCCCCACCCCTCCTCCACTTTTCCTGTTTCACCTCTTCTCTGTTGTTGCCTATTTGGGTCTGGACTGTTGGTTCTCATCTCGCCCCACACCCCTGGGGTTTCTGTATGTTCTTTCTGTCTCTCTCTCTTTCCAGAGCACCACTCCTAAGGCTTTCGCTGCTCGCAAGATATCCTTGACCAGTGAGTATACCTGTGTTACATCTTTCGTCGTACGTGAGGAAACAAGTGGATCAAGAGTGAAAAAGAGACTACTCTTTTTAGCATATATAACCCTTGGACAAAATACATTTCTGAGCTGCAGATGAATGTTTTTGACAAAAAAAGCAGAAAATTGTAAATGATAAGTCTGAATTGACTGTAGCTGTGACTTTGGGCAACCCTTGTGAACATGAGAACTATATTAGTGTGATACTGAATATGTGGGAGTTAAGTTTAGAGCCACAGTGGGATTAATTTGCATGACCTCCAGAAGAAGACTAGAATATAAAAGTATATCACTCTTTGATTTTTAAGAAGGTTGATTTATGTTATTTAAACAGTTGTAAAATATCCACTTGCTAAAGGCTTGTTTTTACATTTAAAATCTGGAAGAAAACAAGTTCAAGTATGATCCTGGCAGGTGACAAGATCTGAACTCTTTTAGGGAGATTTCACACACTTGTGTCAGTGTTTTTTTTTTACATTATTACACTGCAAGGAAGGTCAGTTTGCGAGGATCCGTCTTGCCAGGCTTCAAGTTAAGGGGTTATGATTAAACCACAGTGGGTGGGACCAGTCAGCATCCTATGAGGAACTGCTGGCAGCTACAGGGATGATTTGAGGTGTGACAACAACGAATGGCGACTGCTTTTAGCATCAATTACATGCAAAAATAAATACAGATACTGATATGTGCACATTTTTATACCTAATTGCAGAAAAGGTTGAGTCTCTCCTGTAGTGGAATTAATATTTATTATTCATATTCTTATTGTGATGGCCGACTGGCAGATCCAATAATGAAATACAATGATGATAGCTCTCAAGATGGGCAGTTAAATTTGTAGTGTTGAGGGAATAAGATTTGGCTCCTTCCCACATGACCGACATGGAGCTGTCATTACAAGTAGTAACTTTACTATCCTTCACGGACGCTTCAAAAAACTTCCACATAGCTGACATAATTGTGTTGCATGAGCATAATTAATGTGTTTTAAAGCCTTTATTGGCAGATACAGATGACATTGCACATATAAGCGTGCATCCTCATCCGTTATATCAGAACTAGAGGGTATTTATTTATTAAAAGAAATTTGAAAAGAACAGCACTCATGGCTTCTCTCACTGGAAAAGATATTTTTGTTCTTCTCCTGACTGGCTTAATATGGTTCATTGATCCAATTGATTGAAGTTACCCCATGAGAGAAAGTGACAGACAGATGTTTCACCTGCTGAGTGAACAAACTATCTAGTGCATCAAGTTATTTACATGAGCCAAGACAACCAAAGTGAATTCTGTGCCATAAAGTCTTATAAGGGAAAACCACAGTATACGTTTTGTTATCTGTGATAAATTGCTGATTCAAAACGTCCATAAAACAGACTGTTAGCTTGTCTCGCAGCAGCAGATAAAAACATTTATTCGCAGTCTTTCTGAACTGTAATGTTGATAGGAAAAAAAAAATACACCAGTGTTATCGTTTGCTTTACTTTGGTAGCATAGTGTTGTGTAACACTGTTATTAAAAGTGACATTTAAACAAAACACTTAAATTAATTTGAAGGAGTGGTCATAACATCGGCATTTTCTGCAATTTAAACATGCTGCGGCAAGGACTCTCCCCATGCTTGTGGTCAGCCTTTATTGGAGATCACACTATATTTATCTACTGTAGTCTTCCTAATATTTTTCACTTCATGCAGTACTTTGCATGAGCTCTACGTGGTAGAAAGCATCTAGCTCTTATGATAGCTACCAACAAAAAACACTTGTAACAACATGTTGAATATTGTTTTAAACAACCAATTTTAAAATTAGTTTCTGAAACGGTTTAATCTCACAGTTCCATTAATAAACTCTGTAAACTTAGTCACTGCCAACGTTGGCAGTTGGGTTAAAGCATTTAAGCAGTTATTTCTTTCAGGCTATGAGCTTGCAGTAACTTGTTGCTGAAATCGAATCATCCATCTGGGAATAGTGCATTTTTTCTCCTCTCAGTGATGTTTGTCTGACTCCACTGTAGGCAGTAAGACATCTCCAGCCACCACAGAGGGCGGAGCAGGAGATGCCGAGACAGGAACTGCAGCAGGGAGGAAGCGGCGGTGGGGCTCCAGCACGTCAGTCACGGCTAAGAAACCATCCATCAGCATCACCACCGACTCGCTGAAGGTACTGACACGGCACAGGGACCTGGACCAGGTGTCCATGCAGGCGGGAAAATGTGAAAAAATAAATGCTGTGATTCAATTATTTTTTCATTGGAACTGATAATTTGGGCTGTAGGCTGATATTTATTGATTATTTTTAATGTCAAAGGGAAAACAAAAGCCTCTGAAATGAGAAGGACTCAACTCTGTAAGAGAATTTTATTTTTCAGGGTGAAAACTTGAAATAAGCTTTTCAAATGTATGGTCTTACTCTGACAACTACCTGTTTGGTTACTCCAGAAGTATTAGGACCAAGCCTAAGAAAATATGTATGAGAGAAGGCAGAATTTTTTGTATTTTGCTTGTCGGAAATGAAGTTGAAATGTTGAGAAAAGTTAAACTTTCAGTGTAAGTGCTAGGTATAAGAAAATAACATCAAATAGTTTTTTTGTATGCATTATGAAGTCAAAATGTTGTTGTCCAACATTATTCTCAATATTTCCGCATAATTCTCAAAAGACAAAAAGAGAAAGTCTTTGTTTTTTCTTTTGCCTTGCTTTTATACCGTTCTTGAAATGCAAAGTTTAAAAAAATCTTGTTCCTTTCTTTTTTTTCCTATGTCAGGCCATAATACTCTTCTGTCCTTTACAGTTTCTCCAAATGTCAAGATTTCTTTCCTGCTTTGTGTTAAATGTTTTGAAACTCAGCTGTGATACGTGATGAGTTTCACAACATCACAAACGACGGGATCAGTTTGAGGATTTTATGAAAAACATCAAAGCTGATTACTTACATAAGTTAAAAGTCCATCTTTTCTCGCTGTTTATCAGCTGACAGATGCAGTTAAAATATTTCTCTCCCTTTCTTCTCCCTATTTGTTCTTGTCCTCCATCATCTGGTTTTTGTGTCCCTGTCATACAGTCTTTGATCCCAGACATCAAAGTGAACCAAGAGGCAGTGGTGGAGCTACACCCAGAGGAGCTGCAGCTGTCCGGGGATGAGGAGAACCTGGACGCCAGCAGGGGAGACCAGGACAAGGGCCTCAAGATCCGACGCACTGTCACACAGGTCTGAAGAGTCTTACTGTATCACATGTAATTATGACTGATCAAAGAACAATTCCTTTGAAGATGGGCCAATGTTGAGAAATTGTGCTTTTTCTAGAGCTGAACAATTAATTGAAATAATATCGAAATCACAATATGGAAAGTGCAATATCCTTATTTCAGAGGCTGCAATGTTTTGATAAAGGAAAAATAAGTGACAAGACAGCATTATGATGAAGTATTATAATGCTGCAGAGATGCCCTGGCCTACAAATCGTTTGTTTGGTACAGAACCCAACAAATGTCACATCATCATGATTATTTTCAGTGAAAATGGAAATTTGTGATGCCAAAATGGTCAGTCCCATTAACTGTGAATCAGATCACAAGTAGAGCTGCAACAGTCAGGCAAATTTCAGTCATGTTGCAAGCAAAACGATTTTTACTGGTTCCAGCTTCATAAATGTTAGAAATTGATGACAGTAAATGAAGAGTCTTTGGGTTTTGAGAGCGTTGGCTGGACAAAAGAAGTCTATTTTATAGACTAAAGAATCAGTCGTGAAAATAAACAGCAGCTCAAGAATGAAAATACCAATTAGTTGCAGCCCTAATTGCAATATCCTTTTTTATTTATGCTTTATTTAGCCCAGAAGGTCCCATTGAAATACTAGATATCTTCTTCCAGGGAATCCTGGTAAATATAGCAGCACATGCAGTTTGTCATAAAAGATATTTTCATGGGTTACAAAACATACAGTACATAAAAAAAACCAACACAAGGGAAATAGTTAAATATACAGGCCATACCAGTGATGTCCATGTCACCACAGGTCAAGGATTATGTAAAGCAGCAACATGTTTCCTTCAGGGTAATTTGTAGAAGACCTTTAAAGGTTTTCAAAGACCAGAGTAAAAGACAGGAATGGTATTTTGCAACTCATTTTATGCCCAAGATTAGAATCCAGCTTGTAGATCTGATGCTGTAGTTGCTGGTATGGTAGGAGAAAAGATTGGATATACAATGTCTTGTCAACAAACAGCATCATGTGTCTTTCTCCTCTGTTATACAGGAGACCATCCTAAAATAAAGAAGTTTCTCTCGTCAAAAGAATTGCAATATGATTTGTTTATTACATTGTATACCTAGCTTTTTCCTAATTCTTTTTTCAGTGGTTTTGACCCGTCACATTATCATTTTCCAACTGTGATTCCTCCCCAGGTCGTCCCGGGTGACAGCCAGGAAAATGGACAGACAAATGAAGAGGAGGACGTGGAGAAAACGGAGAAGGAAAAACAGCGCCAGACTTCCAGAGACAAGAGGAAGAACAGTGTTTCTGAGGAGACGTCTGAAATACAAGCATCTGTCAAGGTCGAAGCAGAGCCAAAGAAAGGTAACGGCCTCACTGAAAAGATTGTGCGTTTTTAAATGCTGTAGATTGTCGGTTAAATATCACTTTGTTGCCTTCCGTCTTCCATCCCCCCTCTGGCAGTACTTCATTAATTTAATTAAATTCAGGGGGGCTTTAATTTCACAAAAAATCTACATAAACAGAAGAAGAATTAGGATTTTGCTGTTCGAAATATTACAGTATATATACAAATAAAACAGAAAAATTAAGATTATTTTTCTCTCTGTCATTGATATCACTTTTTTTCAGCCATCCCACTCACTCTCACCTCTTTGTCATCTTCCCTTCAGTTACCCCCAGTGACAGTCTGGTGCGTCGCTCCATTAGTCAACAGAAGTCTGGCGTATCCGTCACCATCGATGACCCCGTCCGCACAACCAGGCAGCCCTCACCGCCTCATGGCAAAGTCTCAAATATAATCCACGTGACCAACCTGGTGGGTGTCTAACTCAGTGCACCACATTTTCAAGAATATAGAGAGTACAGGGAAAAATGTACTGGAAAGACGACATTTATTCACCAAAAAGACCTGGTCATGTTCTTGTTTTTTGGTCGAGTTGGAGCCTCAAAATCTCCTCCACTGACAAAATGAACAGAAAAATTCTGCAACTCCAAATGTACCCTGTAAGTTGTACATGAATGAGGCATATTGCGGTGATGCCAGTGGCAACCACATCACCATCATTCCCATAATTAGAGTGAAGAGCACTTACCCAGGTATTATGGCTGTAGTCAAGCATCACCTTACGTTAGGGGCACACAGCATGACTAAACACACTGTGACAAGACTAGACATTACACATTTAATGACTAGCATTTGCAGATTTTTCTTTACTTGCGTCATAGAAGACTTAAAGTTGAACATGGATCAAAGAGAACCAGATTGCTGATGCCACCCAGCCTCAGTAATCTCAGAAAAACTTTGAGCTCTCAGACTACAGTAACATAGAATCAAACAAGACTAAACCTTTATACTGTAGCTCTGCTGTGTGACTGTAATGCTGATCTTAATTTTGTTTATCAGAAAACAAAAGATGGGTTTAAAATGTAGAAACAACTTTGCTACTCTTTGAAAATATATGAACTTTGGCCTGAGGGAGGCGCCAGAGGAAAGACTGCGTTACCTAAACTGAAAGGGCTCATCCTTTGATCTGTGAACACCTTGGGACATGTCTCCTTTTTGATATACTGCAGCATTCATCTCAAAGTTTGTCTTAAACTGGCAGAAATTCAGTCATTTGATTTATTTATTTATTTTGAATATCATGTCATGAAGTGCTGCTGATGTGAAACACAAAGTCATCTGGATTCCCAAATAAATGAGAGAAAATTAAACGTGACAAATACAGGTTCATTCAACACACTGTGCTTTCAGCTCAGCATCAGTGCCTACCATTACGAATTCAAATTGAATGTATTACGACTATTTCCTCACCACACATTTCGGAATTTTTACTGGTGTGAGGTCCCAAATCACCTATTTGTTTGAAAAACCATCCATTTTATGTCACTGCATCTGAGGGAATGTTAGCTAGCTAACATTTGCAAAACATGTCTGTCTCTACCTGACGATTTGCAGTGATCGGCGTAGTGCATTCAAACGTAACTGCTCATTGAAGTTATGCATTTTTGTTTGACGTTTTCTATTGTGTGAATTCTTGAGGACACTTGTACATATATGAATTACTAGCTCTGTAAATTACCACTGAAAAGGTGCCCTGAAGCCCACCTCAGAATGACTGACAATATGAATATTTCATGATAATTCATTCACTGATTTTTAAGACATTTCTATTTCTCTAAACTGACCGCAATCATCTTCCCTGGAGCTATTCCTTTGGATGTTGGCATTTCTTTTCCCACAAGGGATGTCAGCGTATCTGTTACTTTTGCTTTTGATAGTCCAACATACCTTAAACAGTAACTTGCTGTTTGATTTTTAATTTTAAAAAGGAAGGTTGTCTGTCCTGGACAGCTTGTCTTTTTAGCTTCTTCTCCTCAAAGGGCTTTTCAATGTGTTTAGTAGTAGCTCTCAGAGATGAAACTGTACGAAAATTTCTTATCATAATTACAGTGACCAAAATTATCTAGGTTATCATTATTATCGTGGTATTGTCAGAATGTGCTGGATATGTTCTAAAAGCACTAAAATGATTTCCCCTACTATATTAAAAGCCTCTCAACAAAATGAAATTGCATCATGTCCTTTGCCATGTCAGTGTTGTCACCGTTGCAAAATAAGCCCACGTTGCTGCTGCACGTGTCTCTGGGAGACTGTGGCTAACTGACAGTATTTACCCTTAGTATTTCAAAGTGTGGTAATCAAACATGGTTATCACAGTAGTTAAGATTTGAAATGAAAATACTAATTGTCAGTTTACTGTGAAACTGATAATTGTTTCATCCCTTCTCTCGATGGCATGACATACTCCGGCTAAAAGTATCCATCTAGTTCTTTGAGTCACACTGATTAGTAGCATAACGGTCTCCACATTCTGCCTCGGGCTGGTGTGCATCACACTTTCTCCCCCACAGCTGGCAGTGATGTGATCCTTACCTCTGCGAAAAAAGAAAAGTTGTATATGGCAGGCAAGTGCATATTTTTAATGCGGTACGGCGTGGTGCTGGTACAAACGAAGAGGAGCATCACACAATTTACATTTGACTTGATTGAGCAAATGTTCCCATGCAAAGCTTAATTCTTTACCTCAGCTGTTAGATAGCCGTTAGTAGCGTGTGTGTGTGTGTGTGTGTGTGTGTACATGCAAATTAACCTGCCTGCCTCACTGACCAACGTGGTTACTGGAAGAATATATTCTCAGTGTTCAACTGATCAACGATTAAATGTTGACAGCCTTACATCTCAGGCTTTCTGGGCTTGTTTCCCCCTGGTCTCTCTCTCTCACTGGTTGTTGTTAGTTCTCGTTCAAATGAAAGCTGGCAACACTTCTGCTCGGCTCATCTTTTTTCTTACATTGTTTCTCACATTTCCCCTTCTCCTTTTTACATGAACGGATCCTCTGTGACTGAAAATGACTGTTGACTTCGACTGAGCCGTGCTCTTTATGTATCCAACAGGTACGACCGTTCACCCTGGGCCAACTCAAAGAGCTACTGAACAGGACGGGCAGCGTGGTTGAAGAGGGCTTCTGGATCGACAAGATCAAGTCTCATTGCTTTGTTACAGTGAGTACCCACAAATCAACATTTTTTATCATCATATTGTGTTTAGAGTGTGAAGCCTCGTGTCCACTGAGCATGTTGTTCAGCGGAAGTGTGAACAAGCTACTTGTGGGATTTGTCAGCTATTAATACAGCTCCCAACTGTACCAATGTGAAGCATGTTTTACCAAATACTGATCTATTTTTAATAGTTGTTTGGTGTGGTGTTACTGAACTCAGCTTCCACCACACAGCACCTGAGGGTAGGAGGACTATTCCACTGCAGCTGAAAATTGATATAAATACCCCTCAGTAAATAAAGTCTGTTTTTTTTAGGAAGGCATATTTGATCTCGAGAATGAACAGAAGCATTTGTGTGAAACTATCACCTCTGTGTTCTCATCCATCTGGCTCCATCTGTTCCTGCAGCAGTTTAATTTTTGTGTTAGCTGAGATGTGATTACACTTTAAAAGGACTATTATCAGCCTGATAACTTTCCTCTTCTTGTGTCCTCTCAGTACGCCACGACAGAGGAGGCGGTTGCTACCAGAGCTGCCCTCCACAAGGTCAAATGGCCTCTGAGCAATCCCAAGGTCCTCAGCGTCGACTTCTGTGAGCAGGATGAGGTAATGACACGTGGAATGGAACATGAATTGCATTACATTACCTTAACATGAATTTCTTGTATTGTGGCGAGAAACATACTGAAGCTTAAAGTTGCACAGTTTAAACGCATGATGGAAGAATGTGTATGTGGTCTTCTTTTCTAGTTTCCAGTTTTTGTTTTTTTCATCTTTCCTTCACCTTTAAAGGTGTAAGGGGGAAAAAATACCCCACATATACAAGCAGACACTGTGTCAAATAGAAGACAACTAGTGCCACCCACAGTAAGAGGCATGAGGAATGAAATATTAATAGGTTTATTTTTGGAGCCATTTCAGATGAGCAGCCACATACTTAGTCCTAAGTGGTGTCATGGATTTTTTTTTTAAGCTGCAGGCAGTGTCACCTCATCCACCATGTTTGTTTACTGTTAAAACAGGGAAAGTAGTCCCAGGCATTTCATAACTGTACTTTATTTTTGCATCATACTTAAAATTATGTGAATTTGCACGCCGCCAACCCTCCTGGCTGCAGGCATTATGTTTTCAGTTTGTCTGTCCTGTTCTTGTGGAGTTGCTATCTCAGGAACCCCTTGAAGCGCTTTCTTCAAACTTGGACTCAAGGATGAACTGATAAGATTTTGAGGGTCAAAGGTCACTGTAACCTCAAACTCACATACACTAATTATGAGAAAAATTCCATACATATGGTTAATAATATCCTGATATTTTATATCCAAAAGGGTAACTGTCGCTGTGGCATCATAATATTCTGCGAAAACACCTTTCTGGCCATGATTTAACAACAAAACACAGTAATAGAGGGAGATTGAGAACATCAGCCTTTCTCATTTCACAGTTTGAAATCCTTGTCCCCTGAAGTCTTTACTACATATATTACACGAGTCTGGACAAACATGGGTATAAACTGCAGTTTGACTTGTTGGCAGAGGCATTCTACTACAAGGCAGTAATTCTAGTTTGTTTGTTTGTTTTTTTTCACACTCTTAAACTCTAGCATCCTGACATTTTTCTCTTATTTTTATGCTTTATTTTTTCCTGCAGCTGGACTTCCACAAAGGTGTCCTCAAGCCAGAGAAGGAGGACCCTGTTGTCCAGCCAGGTGCTCCTCAGAACCGCCTCCCCCCTCTGATGCCCGAGCGAGACAGGGACAGAGAAAGAGAGCGGGACAGAGACAGGAACAGGGAGCGCGAGCGAGACCGTGAACGGGACCGAGGTGTGGGAGGAGTGCGGGACCTGTGGGCGGAGCGGGAGAGAGAGATGGAGCGCCGGGAGCGAACCCGCGGCGAGCGGGAATGGGACCGGGATAAGATCCGGGAATTTGCGAGACCAGGAGAGGACGGACAACGATCTCGATCAAGAGACAGAGAGCGTAGGAGGAGGGACAGGGCCAAGAGCAAGGAGAGGAAGACGGATAAGAAGGGTAACACACACTTGATGAAAATAGAAGCATTGAATAGACCCACTTAGAAAATATATTTATTTACATATATATATAAAATTCACTTCTTGTTTTTAGTTAACTTTTGTACCATGTTTGGTTTTGTTATAATCATATTGACTTTTCCTGACTGATTGGTTGAATGGCAAATATTTAAAATTTCAGCATCCAGTCACATTAAAGCTCATCCTTAATTACGTCTGTATCATTACCTCACGGATTTCCCATCCTAGTTTGATGTTATTTAGGGTAAAAAGAAGTTTTGGGTACAATTTTATTTACGTCTTGCTTCTAGTTGATACACTGTGAATAAGGACTGGTCTCATTTTGATGCACAGATTTGTTTATTAGCAGGAATGTAGCATAACATGGAAGTGAAAACCGTGCTCTGTTTATTTAAATGTAGAAATACAATAAAATATTTTGTCTCCAAAATCAGTGAATAATCATGATAATTGTGATCTCAATATTGATCAAAATAATCATGATTATATTTTGGACTATAATGCATAGTGCAGCCTGAGTAAATAGGCAAACAAGAACCTGAACTTAATTCTGGAATTGACAATCTGATATATCCCTGCACCTAGTCTACAAAAAACAAAGGATTGGTACCTATAAGGAATATACACCCACAAAATGTTTATACATATACACCACTGACTGCACACTGTTCACCTGTTTGTGTTTTCTAATTAACAGAGAAAGGAGACGAACCTCCAGCCAAACTGCTTGACGACTTGTTCCTGAAGACCAAAGCAGCTCCGTGTATATACTGGCTTCCCCACACTGAGGAGCAGGTCGGTCTCACACTCCTACATTTTTCTCTCTCAGTGAGACTGGTTTCATCTGTACCACTTTACAATAAGACTACCCTTATACATGATTTATAATTAGTTTATAATATAGTCATTAATTAAGTTTTAATTTATAAATCATTCGTAAATTAGGAACAAGTTTTTACTCAGTTTTCATGTATCGATGTGGGCTCACAATTTTTGGAAGATCCAGTTACTATTTACTACTTGTAGAGTTACTAACACTTGTAACTGGCAAAGTGGAGCCATTGTAAAGAATTAAATGCTTAAAATGTGATGGTAAACAATATCGCTAAAAATGTACCCACATGAAACTTTTTGACTTTTAAGATATGCTGACAGTGAAAACTTCAAACGAATGTGAGATGAAGTCGACGGGTATAAATGCAGCTGATGGAGATGACAAAGTAAACTAAGTAAGGACTGAGATCTGAAGATTAACAGTACAGATAAAAGAAGGCTCACCGTTTGACAAGCAGCAGGTCACTTTTGCCCTTTTTTTATCTCATGTGTTATAACAGCTTATTAATGATTTATAAAGTGTATATGTAAGGGATACTTAACGAGTAGGTTTGTTTTAAATAGTTTGAAGGTACAACCCAACATGAAGCAGATTGTCGTTGACTCCATGAAGTGACTTCAAACCGTTTAATGCGCACCTACAAGTTGATTGCCCTAAAAATCAAAAGTTATGAAGCAAGAGCTTATGTTGTCATGGCATGGAATAATTCTAGGCCCTTTTACAACCAAACTCAGCTGGCTTGCTGCAGTTGATGAGTAACACAGCTTCCTAACTAGAAGTGATGCAAGCAAACAACTGTCCATATATACAAGTGATGTTGCAGCGGCGCACTTGAGATTCCTCCCTCTGTAGATGAGTGAATTAGGTGTCTGAGTTATTAATTCGTAACTAACATAATTTTCTTAAATCAGCCTTGTTTCTATATAGTTTACTTTCTTGTAACTTCCAAAAGTTTCCTTTTTTCCTTCCAAACCCCGTCCTTTTTGAGGATATTCCTTTAAAAAGGCTGCTGTGGATCATATAAAAGGTGCTGCCTCGTTAATTAGTCTCTCGTCCTCTCTCTCAACGGCTGTGATGAGGGGAAACGGGAACAGATATCACATCGATTTTAACCAGATAAGATATTTTGGAGGTGCGCGAGTCTTCGCTGAAATAGAACCAGGGCGAGCGATTTGTCACGCAAGCGACACGTCACTCAGGCTGTCCGCTGACTCACGGAGCAGGTTAGGACGTCCTCATTTAGGAAAACTGAAGCAATCAGCTGTTCACTCATTCACATCGCCTCCAGTCGGGGAGTGGTGTGAGCTTCGACAGCTGTGCTCTTAAATGTTGCTATGGTGATTATGCTTGAGCCGAACCACTGTTTTAACGCACACCTGCCAGGTAATCAGAAACTAGTATTCACCCAGATTGTGACAATAAAGCCCAATTAATAACTTAATAATAGCATTTATAAATCAGTTATAAGGGTGGTCTAATTGTAAAGTGGTACCATTTGATCTAACTAAACTGTGCTTTGTGTCCACCAGGCGGTGCAGAGGCTTCTGGACCGCACAGAGCGGCAAAAGGAACGCGAACGAAGGCACAAGGAACAGCAAGAGGAGGAGGACAAGAAGCGTGAGGAGGAGAAGAAAGAGAGGCTGAAGGGTCGGGAGAAGGACGGCAGCAGCGCGGTGGTGGTGAGCAGCGGGGCAGCCGGGCGAGGAGTGGACGGAGACAGAGAGCGGGACCGTGGCCGAGACCGAGAGGCAGACAAGAGGAGGGACAGCGGCCACCGGTCCAGACGACCCTCGGCAGGTGCTGGTGGTGGACGGCGCTCCCGTAGCCGTAGCAACCCGCGGGATAGACGGCGCTGAGGACCGGGCAGCTGCAGGGGAAGCTGAAGATAGAGAAAGAGGGGGACGCGGCTTATCAGACAGGAAGTCTTGGGAGGCTCAGGACTTGTGTCTGCTCCTTGCCACCCGCCCCGCCGTGCTTTAATTCGTCCACTTTGACGCCAGCGTTGTCTTCCACACACTTCTGCCATTTCCCCACCACCACCTCGTCCACGTCATGATTTGTTGATCGTAAAACGACGGTTCATCTCACCTCACTCTTCTGTTCTCTCTGTCTTCCAGAAGCAAAAGTCAGTCCCTCCTCCTCCTCCTAGTCTCCGTGTAGTGCAGTTACTTCTCCTCCGTTGAAGAAAAGAAGCAGAGCAGGCTGGTGGTTTTTTTTCTGGCTTGCCTCAGCATTTTGTCCCGCTGAGGTTTGGGAGCCCGCCTCTTTATTTTAGTCCTGCGGGTGCACAGTTCCTTCCTCCTCAGAGCCCTGTAATAAAACCATCCAAAATAGATCCCTGACCTTCACATATTTTCTAGGATTCGTTTTAGTGTTCTCCTCTTCAGCACTGAGATTTTTTCACAACTAAATTTACAGGCCGTCTTTGTCAGAGTGAGGAAAGTCCTGTTTTTGTTGAAGTTTTTATGAATAATGTTAATTTTTTTTAAAGCCTTGGAGGGTTGTTTGTGCAATTAATAACCATCATCTCCTTCTTGCAGCGAAGATACAAATGGTACCGAGGTCTCAACACTGTAGCCTAGAAAAGCGTGTGATAGGTAGGAGGAGACGTGATCTTTCGTGTTGTGCGGTGACACAGGACATGCACATGCCCGAGTTCATCTTTTTACTGGATGTTCCTGAAGACGAGGATGTGAAATTCTTGTCTGAGTCAAAGTGGCGGTTTGTTCTGTAATAATTACGGGAAGCTGATCTTCCCTGCACTGAAGTGTCCATTTGGAAAAATCCCTCCTCTGACCCTTCAATCAATCATATTTATATTTAAGAGGAGTTACAAAGAAGTTTACCTTCTAATAGAGTAATAGTTAGAATTTTAATATCATTAATTTTATGTTTTTAGTTCGAAAGAGTTTTGTTTGGTTTTTTTTTTTTCTCCTCCTGCAAGTGCTGAATGTACCGAGAATTTAAAAAGTGAATAAATTTAAATTGGTTACCAGCTTGTCTGCTTGGATGTTTTTGCTTAGCCAGGGTCATGGTGGTGTAGGAAGTGAAACAATATACTGCATATTATAGCCACTTGGGGGGGGGAGTGTACGCTATATTTAAAATATTTTCGCTGCTTTATCTTTACCAGACAATCTTCTCTGACGGGCCAAATATCACTCCTTAAAGCCACATAACTCTGCAGCATAAGGTAGTTATGACCAGGCCCCAATGCATGATGCAATGATGGGCTATTTTCTAGTTATTAAGCCTGAACACATGCAGTTAGGCTTATTTACCAGCAATCAACAAAATACTTAAGAAAAGACTAAATTATCCTTTTTATTTTTATCCTTTTATCCTTTTTTTTTATTGTTTATCTACAATAAACATCTAATTTTGTTTTAGATCGGTACTGACTGTTTGACCAATTACAAATATTTACACCCCTGACCAGACTCTACTGGTAAAAACAGTTTAAATTGCAGAATATGGGAGTTGCTGGTCTACCACTGCCTCAGTTGGTTAGTTTGTATGTGTTAATCTGTACTAACTCTTTAAGAAGTCACATGTAAACACTGACTGAGGCAGGAGGTAGATGGAAAAACTCCTATGTTCTGTGAAGTAAAATGACTCTTTGCCAGTGGAGTTTGGCTGTGGAGAGAGCGATAAGTCTGTCTGGCAACAGCAGTGAAAATATTCCAAATCTAATATTGATTTTTCTTTCATGTGCACCAAAATACATTTTGTTGCCGACCCTGTTCACAGCAGTACACTCATCTTCCTACACAGGTACTCCTGCGGTTTCTCCAAGCTGGGGGCTTGCTGACTGCCATTTACTGTAGTTAATACACTGACTATGGATATAAAGTACGTCATACAATCCCACTTGAAATAACAATCCCTCTAAATACAGAGGAAAAGATTTAAAGTTTGTTTTACTTAACATCATTAAAATTGTGACCTAGTACTTTGTAAGCAGTCTGTAGTGTGAACACAAATGAAAATATTTATTACAACATACAGAAATTACAGTAATGTTTTTTCCCCAAATTGTACAGATTCACGTCACAAATCTCTTACAGTAAAGTCAAATTTAAGTGCAAAATGTTTGCTAGCCATAATATATGTACAAAACAGTTCAGCAAAAAAATCCCTTGTTCTTCTACAGCAAACAGTAGCCACATTGGGGTAAAAAAAAAAAAGCAGTAGTTTCTTTCCCGTTCCCTTATAACTATGGTACAGTAATAGTACAAGAAGTACAGCAGGCAGTACATGTGACAACAGGGGGCTGATCCAAGTCAAAATGAAAGTGGATCAGTGGAAATGTCTTAATATCAGCAGTTTCAACTTGAAAATAAAGACCAAGCGAAAGCACGAGACAATGACAGCATGTTTAGACCAGCTTCTTTGAAAACATCCACAGCTGCACAGGCGCTGCTGGTCAGTGTGTGTTGTGAGGGGGAATGTTGTGTGTGGCGCACACTCTGCTCATGTGACAGGAGTGGCAGAGGAGGTGAGAGTCCAGAGGGAAGCACTGCGAGCCGGGCTTATCGGAGAGCTGCTTTCCACACTCCTGAGAGGGAGGGAAAAGACTCAGATAAGGACAAGAATGCACACAGAGGAAGTGAAGACAGAAATCAACCATTTCATAACAAAAGTCTGATCAGAGAAATCTGGATTTTAGGCAGAGGTGGAAAGAAACAAAATACAGATACTTAATTTAGTACATTACTGTATTTAAGATGTCATGACACCTGTCATGAGTATGAAGGAGCCTATTAGTGTTTATAACTATTGTCAATTGGTCACTTTTGTCATTTTTAATGTAATGTTGACATTGTTTCATATATCTTAGTTATGACAACTTCACATTAATCAAGCCAATAACATCTTTGTTATAATAACTTGACATCAAACAAAACAAAAACATCTTAATTATGACATATTGACATAATCAGACTTAAAGAAACTGTTTAGCTTTATGTTTAAATATCACATTGAACTATCATCTGTGGTTGGTTTTAACACTGGCTGGCTTCATCAGACTTAAGTATGTCATTAATATTTTCCTTGACTTAAAGTATGGTGGTACATTTTGGACTTGTCATACAGGTGTCATTAAATGTAATAAGCCCAGTTTGATGACAGAATACAGTACCGTGGTAATTTAGCTTAGAGAGTTAGCTGGTGCTAGTTTATTTGTTGTTATAGTAGGCTAACCACTGTCTGCTGCCAACTGTAGGTGGCATTAGCTAGTTAGCTCTGCTAATTAGCTGACTCAGTCCCGGGGTGCCAGGAGCCAAACCTGGCATGAAAACCACATTTAACACAAATATCTGTATCAGTACTTTCTACATTTCCAAAATGGACATGTTACTTATGTTTTAATGCATTTGAGCTAAATTACAGATCATTTTTTATTTTCCATCATGGTGTGCTGCCCTCCCAACATCAAACTGATTTCATAGATCAAACAAAACAAAACAGAGAGGAAGACTCCACAACAGAGAGAAGACCTGAAGTAAATCTGTCAGATGCTTGTGCATATTAATGAGAAACAGTAGGAATGTCATTCAGAGGGCTAGTTTTTACTTTTGTTCTTTGAGGACATCTCAGAGCCTGTACTTTTCACTTTTAGTTGAGTCAAGAAGTTCAATCAGTACTTCTACTTTTTTACGCAAGTATCTGTCCTTTTTGAGTAACCTCTGATTTTAGTTTAAGATGAGGGCAGAGTTTGGGGTTAATTTGTCTGTAAAGATCACTCACCTCACAGTGGTAGCACTCAAAGTGATAGTCCTTGTTCATAGAGACGACCCGGAGGATCTCTTCACTGCCCTGAGACACAAAACAGCAGAAAAATGGAGACGTCAGAAAGGTCAAAGTCCAAGTGGATGGAGTTTGTTTTGACTTTCTGGTGCACTTTCAGTTGCAGCTAAAAAGTATATATGCAAGACAAACTGATTTTGGATATTCTCTGTGATGGCCTGAAACAGCTTCTTCTATTACACTGCTGCAAATGTTTGCTTTGGAAAACTTGGTCAAAGTTATTTGCTTTTCAATAAAGTAAACACAGAACTTATTTTTATAGTAAGATATAAATATTTTTGTTCCTATTTTGTCTTATATGCAATTCCTTTAATCTTAAACTATATATCTACTTGTTTGTTTCTTTAAATTATAATAAAACCAAGCAGATAAAGTTCCAAAATAAATGCAATGTGTTTTAATTTAATCTGCTTGCTTATTAATCTTAATTATTTTTATTGTATTTTAAATGCAGTTTCTCTGATTTTTACATTTTTAAACTCGTACTCACCTCAGTAGGTAAGATGGGTTGAAAACAGGCAGCACACTTTGGGGCAAAAATCCTGCAGGATTACAGAAGAAAGTTTATTTACTGTAGAAACCAGCAGCACTCACACAGCTGAGTAATGTCTCAGAAGGAGGTGGGGCAAGTAAAGGACATTTTTTAAATGTTACACAAACAACGGAAACATTCAATGACAGAAATATCGAGAGCCACTGAGTAACAGCGCCAGGATGCCTAAAAGTCATACACAAAGCATTTAAAGACATGGTGAAGTCTCACTTGTTGTAGTCTGCCACACAGTAGATGTTGCTGTGATGGTCCACGGTGAAAGGAACGCCATCCAGAGCTTTGGAGCACGTCACACAGCGGAAACAGCCGGGATGGTACGAGTTCCCAAGAGCCTGCAGGATCTGAGAATGAAGATCAAACCATTATTTAAATGTACTACTGATGCCTGCATATGACCTACAGAGGCAAACAAAACCATCAGCAAGATGATTGGTTATATCTGTGAAGTTATTCTTGATCCCTGCCACCAGGTCATCATGCAGACTGGAAAAGCCTGTTGTTTACATTTTCTCAGGCAGAGTTACGGTGAACAGTACATTAGCCAAGTAAAAAGAAGCAGGAGGAGATTTTTCTTTAGACTATTTTATTTTTGACATTATATTTTGTGGTTCTCACAGTGGAAACACTACCGCTTTTGTCCACAGGGGCCTCCGAAATCAACAACATGAAAGTTCTTTGTTGTCACTTTAGGAATTTAAAGAGAGACTAGACCAGTATTTATGAAACCTTTTAGACCGTGTACCACCTCAGAAAACACCTCCAAGTACCACCATTATTGCTCACTGCTACCACAGTTAGCTTGTAACTAATCATTTATAACCTATGGGTGCGCTACATGCAGAAACATGACTATGTAGCAGATATTAAGACAAAAATATTACAGGAAAGACAAAACATGTTTAATTACACGTCGGTGAGTTCTTTTTTGTTTATTTTTTTGTTTCACTGTATCAGGTGTTTCATATTAATTAGTTTTGTAGTAGTTTAATCGCATTCTTTTAAATTAATGTATTTCTTTTTTTAAATGTGGGAGATTCCTTAGTGTACCAGTAGGGGGAGCACGAGTACCATAGTTCAAGAATCAAGGGCCGTGTAAAATTTAAATTGCTGCAATTTTAAATATAAAACTTTGAATCACATTTTCTTTTTTGTAATTTATTTGTCTTTTTTTCCTTTTATCTAAATGTCTGTTGTTCCAGTTGGTTTCCATTTCCATCTGCCGTGGTTTAGCTCTTGTGGCTAATAGCTTCTCCTCTTATGCAGTAATACAGCTGGGATTGTGACATTTAAAAAAATGTTGATTTGAAAAACATCAGTCATGCATAGTTCCTAAAAATAGTGATACTATAATAAGTTCAATAAAAAAAATGTAAATGTAAGTTTGATTGGAACCACATTTTATAATCAATATTCCTACTTTCAATGCTAACACCAACTGCAAAGAGCAATCAACTGCTGTGAAACCTCACAGAAGAAGAAAACAACAAACACAATTACTATCCTGGCATACCTACGTCCTTTACCATGTTAGTAGTCGAGCAGAGGCCATTGAGTAGCAATATATCCAAGTCCGCTACAAACTGTGACCGAAAAGCATTTTTTTCCCTTAAAACTCTTGCACCAGCACACTTTTGAGCATCAAACGTGTAACTCAAATGCAGATTAAGCATTCAGATCCTGCGGAAAAATTATGCCCATGAATCACAGACTCCTGTGAGTTTTCTATTTCTATTATGGGTATTATGTGGTTCAAATATGGTAAAAAAGTTTTAAGATAATCACTACAGAGCCTTATTTCTTTATTTATCAAAAATCCGAAGGCAAACATTCCACTGAAAATCTGCCGTGGGAACCCGAAGAGGAGCCAACAAACAGACGTCACTGAATTTCTCTATCCTCTGGGGAGTTTCTGGAAATGCACTCTGGGAAACATTGGGAAGTGACTTAAAAAATTACACAGGACCAGGTTAAGAGTTAGAGTATATTCCCTTTAAATCTAAGATAAGTCGAAGATTTAGAGGCATTTGTGCTCTTCTACACACACACACACACACACACACACACCTTACCTGTTCGAGAATAAGATGGCCACACACACTACACTTCTCAGCAGCAGCCTGGAATCCTGAAAACTGTAATTACAACAAAGAGATTACCATTAGCGGAAAATCAATCCTCTGACTCTGAATGTGTGTGTGTGTGTGTGTGAGAGAGAGAGAGAGAGAGAGAGAGAAAGAGAGAGAGAGAGACGGATGACAAAACACGCCTTGACCTCAACTCTTACCATATAATCCTCTTTACAGTACACAGAGCCATTGACATTGTAGAAGTCCTTGTTTCTCAGGGTGCGTCCTGCAGAGGGGGGAGATGGCAGACTCAGTATGATAAAACTCAGGAAATAAGTGGTTAAAAGTGGCGTTTAGAAAAGGTGTGGGCACTAGAATTTAAGATTGAATACATAAAGGGATAGTTTGGATTATTTGAAGTAGGATTATATGAGGTTCTTATCTATAATCAGACTATTATCTACAGTAGATGCCATTCAACACGCCCCCAGTTTAGAGAAGCAGAGAGTACCAGCACAGACACAAAGCAATGTGCTGCTGTGGACAGGGTCAGCAGCAAAACGTACTTTATTATTTTTCAAAAAAATCAATAATTATCAGTTTGAATTTACATTATATTTAGAATATTTTAGCTATTTCATCTGTCTGAAAAGTTGATACATTTCATGAGTTGGGGTCATGTTTTGTAAGATTAGGAGAAGATATTTTCTGGGTGTTTTCTTACTTTTAGACTAGTCAACTAGTTTAAATTAAATTTTCCATTTAATCTACAGGATTTAGTCACCTGGAACACCCCTAGTTAAACTGTTGCTGCTGACCCTGTCCACATCAGTACATTGCTTAGCTTCTGTGCTGGTACTCCTGTCTGCCTCACCAGACTGGGGGCGTGTCGACCTCCATCTACTGTAGCTAATACACTGACTATGGACAAGTACCTCATACAACCCCATGCAAATAATCCTTGCTAACGCTTTAAATCATGACTGTTGTGTCTGGGGATTGTTGTTGGAGTTGGGGGTACTCACCACAGGATACACAGGTGAAGCAACGTGTGTGATAGAGACTATCCAGAGCCTGGCAGGCATTATCTGCCCCGTACACGCCTTTCCCACACTTCACACAGGTTCCTGCCGACACAATAGGGGGGAAAAAGAAAACACAACGGAAACAAACATGCATTTAGTTGAGGGTAATCGCTCAGTGGCTCTTAGCACTTCGTTTACGACGCATTCCAAGAGGATGTGTCTGAAATCCAACTCCACACAAAGTGTCAACACTTGTAAATCCTCTCGTTCGCACCACCTAGGGGATTTTCACACAGTTAAAACCCAGTTACCCATGCCAGCCTGTTTGCTCATCCACTCGAGTGTCTCTGCTGAAGCTCTGTCATTAAAGGGAAACTCCACCGGATCTGACTTTTTGGCAGCCGCTCCCGAAAATAGACGACTCTTTCTTCTCGAGTTTTATTCCTTTAAATTTGACTTTAAACCCCACATTTGGAGCAATTTGGAGATTAAAAAAGATTGCACTTTTCTCCTGCTATCAGGAGCCTTAACTACCACTATCACTTTAGCTGCTTCCTTTGAATCATTATCTAATGGCAGATTTTTTTTTTTCATTTAAAGTCAATAAAACAACACATTTTCTGCTCTTTTTAATTTTTTTTTCCAGTTTGGTGTCAGGTATAAAGACTCTGCTGCCATATCAGTTAGGACCAGGAAAGTAAATAAGCATTTCTAGGTCAGAATTAGCATACGTTCTAGTTTTACTGCATAGTGGCTGAAGAAAAAAAAAACACCTCTGTACCATACAATCAACCTTTCTTTGTGTGTTTCTCATTTAACAGTATACAGTTTAGTCTAAGTACATGTTAAGGGCACTAAATGTAAAGAGGAAAAGCGGTGCGGTGGTCCGAGCTGCAGCGTTTCTGTGATCTATTTAAGGGTCTGCCTGCGTGTTTTCCTTTCTAATGTGGCTGAGGGAGTGCCACACAAATAAAGAATTCCTACGACTCTTGGACAGTCCCTTCGATATTTAGGAACAGGCACAAGCCTCTGCCAAAGCCAGAAACCAAAAAGGGGCCACGACTCAAACTCAAGGCTTTAAATTTGAATGTCTGAGGCAGCTACATATAGAAAAAGTTGGGAAATAATTGGGTTTAAGTGACTGGGATTGCATTCGGGGACTTTTTTAAGGATTAAGGCTTTTAGAGTTTGTATGTATGGAAGGCCACTTCTGCCAATGTGATGGGGGGAAAAAAAGATCCTGAAAGTCATGATAACCTTCTCAAAATACAGCATCTCAAAATAATGAGAAACTTTCCAAAAATGTGTTGGTATCAAAATAATGAGTGTCTCAAAATAGTGAGAATCTTTACTTACTCATTGTTTTTATAAAGTTTTAGGATGTTTCTCAGTATAATGACTCACAGGATCTTTTCTTCCATTACACATTGGCAGAAACGGGCTTCCATACATACCCAACACAATAATTCTGTAGAATTTGGGCAAAAGAGCTGAACAAGGTACAAAAAAATGGCACAAAAATTATGTTTGAATTAAAATATTTGTCTGATCTATGAAGCAGAAGAGGACACCACCTGAAAAGTTTTGTGTGTACATGGTATTCTTTTGATCTTTAGGGACAAAATCCATCAACAGAAACAGCAATCTACTTCGACCGTTTCTGCGTTTATGGGACACTATTTTTCATTTTTACTTTCTTTTTAATTACGAGCATTTCACTTTGCTCAGCAGTAAGTTTTATGATAGGTGTGTGTGTATGTGTGTGTGTGTGTGTGTGTCGGCTGAGCTCAGAGCGTCTGTCTTCACGCCTCAGAGCTTCTGATTTCGTTCTAATGGGTGAGAGGAGTACAGTATTCTATGTCCCCTCCGGGCACACATACCTGAGCAGAAAAACAGGCTACAGCACACCGCCCCTGCACACGCCAAGGCAGCATTACACACACACATGACTCACACACACTGCATTACTGTGGCCTGAAGTCACTTGGGGGAAACACACCCTGCCACACAGAAACAATACACACATATTCACCCAGCCACCGTAACACACTCCTACCCTGCTACACACACACACACATACATCCTGAGTCCTAATCTTGTGTGACTCACAGTAATGGTCGGAGCTGTGTTTATATGGAACCATGTAATTTGTGTCTGAGTGTTACAGCAGAATTTTGCAGTTTAATGGCCATGTAGATACGCTGCATTAGGCGCTCTATGTGCACCACACTGTAGCAAATTGTCTTGAAACATCAGCGGACTCTGCCTGATGTTTGGGCTACAGGTGTGAGTATATACACATCTGTCCAGCATGTTCTTTTTCTTTCTTCTATTCACTCAAATATATCTACTTGTCTGGATCAGTCTCCCGAAGCCAGAGTGCTCCCCCCTCCTCTTTCTTTCCCCTTTATGCTTTGCATGCTACTACCCTGCATGTCTCTGCAGGTTCCAATGCACCATCCATCCATACACTCTTTCAACTATTAATCTGTCCGTGCATCCATCCATACAACCCTTTCATTTAGAGAGAAACCTGTGATCTGACACCAGGCAGTGAGGAGGACAATAATAACACACCGAGGGCGGATGCTGGGTGACCCGGCGCTCCATTATGACTGCATGGGATATCGTGCATGAACAGTGACGGTACTGACTCAAATTAGGGATGTGATTTTTACAAAGAAAGTGGCTAATAATATAATTCTGGAACTTTTTAAAACTGAAAAAGTGATCCATTCTCTGAGGTTACGAATAGACTAATTCCGCCAAACCTGGAATAAATAAACTGAATTTATAACCTCAGTGCGTGCAGACTTTGTATGGCTCCATTAATGTTTCAAGCTCCCTTCCTCTACCTGATGAGACTAGTAGACATGTAAGCTCCCTTTGTTCTGTTGGATAGAGTTACATTTTTAATATTATGAGAAGGCTCATGTAAGAAAGTTGATCACCAAACTGCTGGCAGATCAGTACACAGAGTGCACCTTGATTTGTAGGGTGTTACACTGGAAAAATACAGATGCACATGTGTATAGATATGATAAACCTGTATATGTCAAAAGGTAATCATGAATATAAAGAAGTAGGAGGACTGAAAATTTTCTAGGGACTAAACTTGGTTCATAAGGACTGCGCCTTTTCTGTACATATATAAAAATGTCAAAGACTCTGTATACTCTGTGATATCTTTTCCAAAATGAAATTTAAAAAATAAATAAAAGAACAACTGCTCACAATAGGTTTTTATAGAGACTATTTGAAGACGTTGATTCGACATTCACATTTAGGCTACGCGTGTCACAATTTTCCAAGTCCACAAGTCAATTTGACGTGCGATTTAAAGGTCACGATTCTATTAGGTTTTTTTTTTTTTTTCAGCACTGGCAGCTCTGCCAATGTCTTAATTTGTAAAGATCAACAGATCATTTAAAATTTCAAATTCTTCTTTAATTCTTCTTTAAACCAGACTATCTGGTTTGATACCAGACCAGATAGTCTGGTATCAAATGTGATACAATGGCTGTAAAGATGTGCTGTGTCATCTTTGAAATGTTCATTTTTTCTTAAGACATACACCAGGCACCACAAGTAGGCAGAGGTAGAAACAAAGACAAAGTACTGTGAGAATCGCTGGTTCTACCTTTGATCTCAATAAAGGTATACTGAAATTCTAACTGTTGAAATCATGATACCCCCAATTTCAACCATATTTCACCAAGATTTGCAGTTGTGACGTTTTTCACCCTCTACAATGTGTAAATAATAGCCTATCGTCACTTTGGACCCTCACTAAGAAACTACATCCAAATTTCTCAGTGGACAAGCCAGAAAAAAAAAGTATGACACACACAGGAGGACCAGTGTTTAACTCATTCATCCACCACATCTAATTTTCTTAAGACTCTTTGTAGCTAATTATACTACGTTCCGGTGCACCGACACCAACCATGGTTTTAATGATATTTCAAGTTGAAAACTAGTTAATATTTGGTCTGAACGTCAAAGACCTGTTTTCACCCTCTTAAAACAAAACTAAACACAAAGTTGTTTAATAATAGAGAGAGGATATTGATTAGTGTGAAGGAATTTTTGTTGAAATCTGGTATACACCAAGACAAAATTTCAACAAATGTAATGTTCCATGTAAAATGTCATAAGTATAAACAATACGTTCTGTGTGCTGTCAACAAGAAACTTCTAGGACATCGTAATGGGACAAGTTCTTAATGTAAAATAAAGAAATTGTGGTTCTTGTTGTAACCTAATGTGCATGCACATGGATTGGTTACAGACTTGATGACTCTGGGATATACGCACCAGAATGCAGCATGAAGAACGACAAAAAAGATTGAACATACAAGCAGATGTGATGGATGAGGGGGTCAGACACAGGCCTTTTGTCCATGCAACTACGATTCAAGTCCTGTGTAGGACAAATATTTTTTTTCTGGCTTTCAACCCAGAAATCTGGATGTAGTTTCTCAGTGAGGGTCTAAAGTGCCGATAAGTTCAGTCACCATCTTCAACTAGTCGGTGAAAACATTTACTTATGAACAAATTCTTAACGTCTCTTCGCTGGTGACCATCATCATTTCAACCTACAATTGACCAAATTTCAGAATGGTTAAACAAATTTCTGTTTTGAGACACATTGATGTAACCAAACCTTTGGCCTGTTGAAAAGATGGTGAAAAGAGATCTTAGACGATCAGGCTACATATCAACCAGTTTTCAACTAGAAATCAAAGTTGAAATCTCGGTTGATGCTCACTGGGTTTGTTTAACTTGTACCCTGCCTAATGTTCTCCTCACTAGCTGCAAGAATATGTTATAAACTGATTTGTTGTCAGCTATTACATTAACTGACAGCTATTTTGACAATCTATTAATTGTTTTGAATCATGTTTTAAGAAAAGATGTCCAAATTCTCTGATTTCAGCTTCTCAAATGTGAATTTTGAATGTCTTTGGATTGTGGACAAAACAAGACATTTGAGGACGTCATCATGGGGTTTCGGAAACACGGATCAACATTTCTCACCATTTTATGGACCAAAAACCTTACTGATTAATCAAGAGATTAATTGACAATGAAAATGAATAAATGAAAAAAGCATCTCACCAAAGAACTCCTGCCGGTTCTCCGTGGCTTCCCTCCCAGCTCCGGCTCCTGGATCCTCCTGAGGTTTGACAGGCCCTCCGGCTGAGCAAGGCCCCAGTGTTGTCGTGCTTGGTTTGGACAGAGATGTCAGCATCAGGCCCTCCAGGAGCCCCTCACCTTCCAGCGCTGCGTCTCTCAGCAGGAGTCGGGTGAGCTCTTCCTGGTACCGGGTGCCAGGCAAGTCGGAGTATCGGGCCCTGTCCCCCATCACTCCCCCGTCTTTACCTCTCACTCCTGCCTGCTGCTCCTCCCACCACTCGGGGCCGGACGGGTAGCACGCTGCTCCTGGACTTCCAACAGCGGGTGGGTATGAGTGACGGCTGTCATGGGCCCCTGGACGCATCCCTCCATCCAGATATTGAGTCCAGGCCTCCACAGGGGTCACTCCGGCCCTGCCTAGAGCCCCATAACCAGGCGCAGAGCCCCCTGTCTGCATGGAGGGAGACTGCTGCTGTGGAGGGAGGCCTCCAGAGGTGGAGTAACGGGAGTCGTAGCCCAAGCTGATGCCGCTGGTCCGGTTGCTGCTGCAGCGGCTCCCCATGGGGCTACCTCCGCCACCGCCACTGGCCGTGCTGGAGGCGAAGCTGGACCTGGGGCTGACCAGCACCGACTCCTGCAGGCTGAATGAGGAGCATGGGCTCAGAGTTGGTCCTGGGGGGTAAAAGAAACCTCCTCCTACACCTCCTCCGGTCACATCTGATGTGCGATGAGGTGGATGAGAGAGGGATGCAGGCCTGGTGCTCTCCCACAGTTCACTGCCCGTGCTCAGGCGTTTGTAAAACAGAGCCTCCTGGAGGGAGAGGCGTTTGTGCCTCTCCGGCTCAGAGAGGTAGCCGGCCTCCGCCAGGCCACCTCCACCACCTCTGGGAGCTGACCCATAGCCTGCGGTGGCAGGGTACGGAGGTGGAACAGAGAGAGGTGGCGGCTGGGAGAGGAGCTGCTGCCGTCTGACCAGCTGCTGGAGCTCCAGTGAGTAGCGCCGTTGATTGAGGGACCCCTTGGAGCCAAACGCTCCCAGGGGGTCACACTCGGGGCCTAGGCCAGACTCACGCCTCAGGTGGGAATCCACGCCTTCGCCCAGGTAACAGGAAGCTCTCTGCTGGGGGGAGCGACGCCTCAGCGGCGCCAAGGTGGAAGGATGAAGTGGCTGCTCGCCATCTGGAGGTATGGCACCCACCGTGGAGGAAGATGGCGGCGGTGAGGTGAGAAGCTGAGAGGAAGGCATTCCCATCCCTCCTCCTCCTCCTGCTCCTCCTCCTCTCCCACTCGCTGGAACACATGCATCGCTTGTGGTTGCAGAGGCAAGCGAGAACTGGCCGGGCCTTGAGGGCGAGGCAGCTGCAGAGCTGGGAGCTGGTGGCAGACTGTTGCCCCCACCACCGCTGCTGCTGCTGCTACCGCCTCCAGAGATGCCAGTGTTGGCATTGCTGTTATTAGAGTTGTTGGCAGAGTCATGCTTTTTCTTTGAACTGTTTAATTTCGCACTGCCTGAGTCAGTTAGCTTTAACTTCTCCAATAACTTGCTTATCGGCCTGTCCATGATGAAGCCTTCTTGTATCTTTACCTGTCTGGGCAAAGTCAAGTCCTACAGCAACCTTTTTAAGTTATAGATCAATGAGCTCAGATACAGTGTGAGTAGGGTTGTTAGAATACCAGAATTTTAAACTTCCATACAAATAATACTTGTTATCTTTTTCAATACCACAGCAAAAAGAAAAAAGGTCCTCCAAGGCACAAAATAGAATATTTTTTCTTTTTTTCTGAATTACCAACGTGCTGGTACAGAAAAAGTCACTGAACACTCTCCGGGTTTGCTATGCCGCAAGGCAAATTTCAGACAAGAGGATAAAGACTAATCTGAACTGAGGTCTTGACCAAGCACTTAAGATCTTTTCTTTTCTTTTTTTTTAATAGTTTGATACTATCAAACGTTAGTACTGCATGTTTTAAACATGTGGTATTGAAAAAAGTATTGAAGTAGCAATACTTTTGACAACCTTAGTAGATATAACACTACAGCAGAACAAAAATGTTCAAGTAAATCTACAGTTTTCACTATGACAGATGAAATGGCAGCGTTTCAAATCCAAAGAAATCAAAAACTGACCTTGAAACTAGCACAAAGCTAAAAACAATGACCCTTTATATACACACAATAAATACAAAACGGATAAATAAGACCTTTAAGACATTTCAGGGTTGGTTACATGACTTAAGTCCTCTGAGTCATCTGGTTAGCCCTCATGTGGAAAATCCACAGGCACAGGTAGACTGTGGTGAGGAAGAAGAATCCATTGGATTTTTTTTTGCTGGTCAATTAGTTCAAGTCAGTCCAGGCAGGAAACAGCAGAAACATACATCCAGGAGGACACAGGACACTTCGCGGCGTGACCTATGGTCGTGGAGGGCCTCCTTCTTTGTGGACCCTCATGTGGCTCCACATCTGCATTTTCTCTTATGAGTTAAACTGTCCGAAACACACTTCAGTAAGGTTGGATCAATGTCTTCTTGGTTGTCCAGTGCGGTGTGGGGGTTTCTTTTTTAAAAAACACACACAAAGCGGAGAGGTTCAGCGGGATGCAGGCTTCATGTGGGTCCAGTGTAGACAAGAAAATAAATCCGTTGGTGCACAGATAGTCGACTCCTGCCATTCATCTCAGGACGAAACGAGCACGGAAAAACTTAAAATAACGCGATTAACTTTCAACTCAAGCAACGGGCAACACACATACGGCACTCGCTAAACTCCTCAGTCCCGTCCGTCCATACGCCTGTGCTTTTATCATTCCCGTTTTCAAAGAGGAGAAATCCTGTCCGGGACGCGGACAAATAGTTAGCGGAGAAGTTTGGAGACACAGAAGGAAACGGAGGAAACCGGCGCTCCGTTACAGTTACATCCCAACACACCGGTGCTGGACTAAACGAGTGGATAAAATCCCTCCCCGTGTGCATTGCACGGTCGACAACTTTGTTTCTTTCTTTCTTCCCCCTAAATAATTACTTACCTCCCCCCTCTTTTTTTTTAACAACAGTGTCGAGTTAGCTACCAACGAGGAAGCTACTTCCGGTTGTGGCTTTTCAGAATTAAAGCGACCGTTAGCCGTTGAGAGAGTTGTCGCGTTTTGGAGATACCGGCCGTAGACATGTCCGCCTTCTGCTGAATGAAATGGAACTAAATGGCACTCAGTTTGTGGTACTCAGAGCTCAACAGCAATATCTCTATCCCGAAATCATGACCTGGTTACTCAAGATATTCCACAGGTCTTGTTGTGAGCAGTTTCATAAGGTAACTATTTTCTTGCTACACCTGTCAACTGTATCACCACTCAGAAGGAAGCGTGCATCTGCTCATGGAGGAGAGGTCTTAACTCCTGCTGTCATGAGCTCGAGCCATAGATATATTATAAATGAACTAGATAGTGTGCAAAGATGGCGCCCATTCCGTCCAATGAGAATCGCTCGCCTGGCGCATAAGTCAAAAAAGTTTTCTAGCTTCCAGGTTTACTTCCTCATTATACAGCCCACTGAATAGGCTATATATGGAGATGTCACAGGTTTCTAAACTTGATTTTTTTTGCTTAAGAAATATATATATATATGTATATATTACAAATATAAAAACTCCATGGATCAAAATTTTATAATAGAAGGAGTCATAACTGACCCTGTTTGCATTTTAAGGTATCATGTCAATAGTTTTATAGATGTTTCTTTTACAATGGTGGCTTATGGGGCAAAATGGGCTGGTGGGAAATTTTTGCTACAATGCTGCAAGTGGCCAAGGGAAACAATTGGCGGAAAGGCTGGGCGTTAATAAGTCTAGGTTTGAGCCTCTTGTTTATGAGTAGATGCATACTTCCTTCTATGCAATGTTGCGGTTGGTGGCAAAGCTATTATAGTTTTGTATTTTTCATTAGCTTTTATTTTAATTTTAATTTTCGATTCAGTCTAGTTTCAGTTAGTTTTCAGAGTAGGTTTAGTCATTTCTTCAGTTTTTTATTTTCTAAAATTATTTTTTTAAATTATTAATTTCAGTATGTTTTAAGCCACTCAAAGCAATGGTAATCTATTGAGTGCCTGGTAAAATTTAAACATTCACCAGCCCTTTTGTAGATCAACAAGAAAGTTAATTTTGACCCCTGTTTTCTTTTTCTTTTCTTTCTTTTCTCCCCAGGAAACAAACCAAATGCCCTTGAGAGAATTGGCAGACTACATCTGATATCTTTGAAACTCTGCAGTTCACACCAACACAATCTAGATGGATAGGGTGAATTCAGGTATATTGGGACAATTTTTGTAATTTCATTTTCTGAGCCATTTTTTGTCATCAAGATTAATAAATAGCCCAACAAATGAGATATGTCTGGATTCCTCAAGGTGTCTACATTCTTTATGTGAAACAATTATGTACTAAACATCTTTTGTCAGAGCATGGCACTCTATTTTAATGGTTTTAACACAAAACTATTTTTTCGCACCTTCTTTGGTAAATTGGGACAGTAGGTTTGGTAATTTGGGACACAGGCCTGTGGATATAGGATATTGCTGCAATTACATAAAATAGACATTAATAGATTGCTTAATTATGTATATTAGGCCTATAGCCTATTATGTTTATGTTATGTATTATTTATTATCTTGTGATTTGGTTACAATATACTAATTATTTCAACAAACAGCAGATTTAATAGCCTAAAACATATTGTGAGCAGACTACTGACTTCATGAGAAGTGAGCATGTTTTTTAAAATACATTTTATTAATATTTTGTTAAATGAAATAAATGCAAATAAATCATTTTGACAGATGAGGACAAACCCAATGATTAAGTATCGTGCATACAGTGCTACACCTGCATTGATTTTCCCTACTTCATAGCCTCCTGTCACTTCATCAACAGGCCTTAATATGATTCTGGTTTACTGTACTTAAATCTCTTTCATTGTTTGTAAATGAAATCAGATAACTCATAACATAATAAGAGATAACACAATCTGACCGATTTTTGAAGCTGACTTCACATATTCTGACTGTTAGCAACATTAACCACTAACTTGATATGCTGAAATGTAAAAAGGTACTTGTTTTTGACTTGAATTTCTTACTTTCAGCATGTAATATATGACTACTATTTTGAAATATTTCAATATAAACCCAGAAACATTGTCCCAAATAACCTGAACATGCTGTCCCAAATT
>JAJHUR010107611.1:0-33170 GCA_027495735.1 Lutjanus campechanus | reverse complement strand
TAAGAGAGAGGTGTGTGTGTGTGTGTGTGGTGTGTGTGTGTGTGTGTGTGTCTGTGTGAGTGTGTACTCTAAGTCCCTATAGGAGGATGTTCTTTAGGGTCTATTGAGCAAAATCTGCTCTTCATCCTGAGTGCTTTATCGCCCTGACTGGCCTCTTCACAGCTCTTTCTGAATGAGCTGATAGGGTAATAGATTCTTTCCAGTGACATGTGGCCGGTGTGAGAGAGAATGGGCATTCGGCTCACGGTGGCACAGTGTAAGTGGGGCGGTGGGAGAGACTGAAAGAGGCCTGGCAGATGGATGACACAGACTGGGTGAAAGGACAGCTGGCACCTTCACTTCCCAACAGAGAAACAGGATCAGGAGAATAGGACCATTTTACGGGGAAAGTCGGCCTCTAAAGCAACATATCTTCAGCCTGATGGCGACAACGGTCACACGCACCTCCTGTTTTGAATTGAAAACAATGCAGGTGTCTGTCGGCGAGGACACTAGGTGAGGCACAGGCTGCCTAATAATGTTTGTATCAAGTGCTGACAGAGACAGCTGGTAGATGGTGTGTGTTTGTGTGCTAACAGTATTAACTTGCATGTGATCAGCCAACACCGGCCAACAGATACCATTTAATCTAACCTGCGCTTTCTTTTATTCTTTAACAGGTCTTCTTTATTACAAAGTTGCCATGCATCTTTTGAGAAGTTTAAAACCTTGCAGGCATTTCACTCCTGGAACATCAAAGATATTCATAATGACCCACATAACATGAACAAGTGCTGCTGAAAGAATTGAAACTTCATAGGCAGCGCTGGGCAAGTTACTCAGTAAGTGTAATAAATTACTTTTTACTTATGCAGAGAACCTACAGAGTTCACTAAGTTCAATGTAAGACTTTTTAATACCACATATAATGAAATTGAATGCCAACTTCACACCTGTACTGGCAAAAGTATGAAAGATATAAAGGAAAATCATCATGGATTACTTACAATTACTTACCAGGGCCTTGAATTTTATTGTAATACTCACATTCAAATGGTCTAGAATAGACTTAACCCACTTGTATTCTGGAATCTGCTACTAAAACTGCACTTACGGGCTCTTTATTTTAAACAAGAATAAATTCAGAAAAGTATTAGAACTGAATATTTTAAACAAAACAAAATGCTTCTTACAGAGCAACAACATTAATGTTTACAACGGCAACATCTGACAGTAATTTATGACGTTACGGTATTCATATGATCTCACGAGGACAAGAAAAATGTATATCTTTGTTAACGGAAGTCAATACTTTGTAAAAGCAATTTATTACATTTACGGCTTCCCTATTTATCCAGACTTGGGACACTGGTTTGTGCATCCACAGAGGCTGGGGAGCAACCAAGGTCACTTTGATAGGATAAGAGGAGGTGGGAACTGATCTGCCATCCCTGAGATCTGTAGACTTCCTCCTGAGCCACAGCCTCCACACTCAAGTCAAATGTCAAAAACCAATCCTGTAACAGTGCTTTCTTTATCCCAAATTTAGAATCTGTGTGCCTCACTGTGTAAAAGTCATTAAGGTGACATGAGTTCATGTAAGGTGACATGAGGGTTTTTTCCTGTAAAACCTGTGATTGAATGAATGTAACCGACAGAGGAAAAGCTGAATGTATTAATGACATTGACAAAGTAACTGTGTCTAATGTGAACTGGTAACACAATATCTGGTCTACTTCATTAGGTCAGTATTAGTGTGATCCAGTGTATTGAAGGAAACATCCATGTTTATAGCTGGTAAACAATCTGTTGCTTTGATGGTGAAGCCTCACTAAGCATTATTACAAAAAAGACCTGCAATACAACGGAGTTGTCTGAGAATGTTCTTCTACTTGCCTTTTACTGTGCAAGTTGGTTATAGTAAATTCAAGACCTATTAATCTGTTCAAAAGAATTTAAAGAAACTATGCAGAATTTTCAGTAAATCCTTGTTAAAAACAGTACTGGGGGTCACACTTAAGTAATATATTACTTAGATTACTTTTAAGTAGTTTTGCAATTCACATACTCCATTATGTAATTACATTTTCAAATAGGCAGTTTGTTATAGTTATGATTTTACTGCATTTTCACCACAACAAGAAGTATTGTTGCCTGGCAGTCACTGGAGGAGACTGAGGGTAAAAGAAATTTCATTTGACAGACAGCCTACAGTCTCAGCAGACAGTGAAATCACAGAATATTGTAAATTGGGTCTCAAGATGGATGTGTGACAAATTTCCTATGATTAAATCTCTCTTCGAGCCAACATTTCAGCACCACCCTGAATACTGTGCCCATGGAGAGGATTTCAGCTTTGGAAGTCTCATCAGAGGAACTGACCGTCAGACACACGTTTTGAAAAAACTTGCCTTTCTTCTTCTAAACTATAGAGAACATTGGTTGGGTGAGTTTACATGATTTGAAAAATCTGTGTACGTTTATAGTTTGTATGTAGGCATGTGTTTTGAGAAGATAATTGGTTGAAGCATGACATACTGTGGGCTGGTCAAGTCAGTGTTATATCGTTCTCGGTTGTGTTGTGCTTCTGCCCCGTTCGCTGTTCGATTGTCAGAAAAATGTAACTAACACACAGATGGAATCATAAAGTGGTTTTCATTTTTAGAAATGAGTTGCTTTTAAAAGTAGCACTACCCAGCACTGGTTATAGGTAAACCACAGCCAGCATCCTGTTGCTCCCTTGTGAGCAAGCATCTGGGGCATTGGCCAAAACAGTGACGCAACTTACAGCAGACTGAATGTGACTGACCGGCGTCATGGTGATAAACAAGTTAAGTAAAGTTAGGATTGTGTTGCGGCGGGTGCCAGCCATTTGACATTAGTGGACTCTATTTCTAAGCTAACGGAAACTGGAAAAATGGGCTGGAGTCTTTTACATAGAAATCTGTCAACAGGCAAATGAGAAAGTTGAGGAAGGTCTCATTTTTAAAGTTACGTTACAATTTGTTCACACCTTGGCAATACATTTAATTTGCTTCACAAAGTACCTTTAATGGGCTGCTGTGGATTGTTTTAGTTTTCTGTAATGGTGTAAATGTTAAAGGGGCGCTCTGGCTATTTAATTATGCACTTCCTTAAGGTATGCAAAGTAGAACCCCCCTGCTAAGATAATTCTGATGTCATCAGGGTTTGTTTTTTTTAAGACTTTCAAAAAGCTCCCTCCATAACTAGAGGAACTCACATGGTGAGTGATATTCCCCAGGATGAGTAAACAACATCCACAATCTGTGGAGTACTTTAGATCCTGGCAGATCTGACGAGGGATACTGCTTAATAAAACAGCTCAATAGAAACATTTTGATACTGATCCTTATAATCTCATGATCAGTCCAACACTATCACACAGCATACGATCACATGTTCAAGTTTCTCTGGCAGAGGCATGTGGCTGAGTCAGAAGCCGACACTCCCAAACAAACCTGTCTTACTGGCTGCCGAGCGGTAAAACGCAGGCTCAGAGCAGCACGTACAGAACATCTGGAAATCCAGAGGCGGAGATCGCTGAGTTAATACTTGGCGTGAATGCTGTTCATCATACCTCACCGAGACAATGACACACATAAATAGACACCCCTGTCTATTAGACATCTAGAGGAAGAGATGAGAGCACAAACACACGGCAATAACATGTTGTCAATGGAAACTTGGCCCTCACAGATTCTGAATGCAAATAGCGTAGTTTCATCTTCCTGCTATGCAAAAAGGCAGCAGTGTGAGAGGGGTGTGTGTGTGTATGTGTGTGAGGCCTTGGCTAAAGGAGTCCGGAATCACTGGAAAGGCCGTGTGGAAGAACTCAATTGTCCCAGTTAAGCATTCATGAATACTAAACCAAACCTTGAATGGAACATTCCTATCGGAGCTTTCCTCCTCGTAAATTTCCTCCCCGCTTCATAACAAACACAGATGAATAAAGAGTAAAGAACACTCGCATTTAAATTTAATCAAAATACAAAAAAATAGTAGTAGTGGTTTTTCCTCATCCACAGGTCTTTAGCGCTCATTTCTAATCATAGAATAGATCTGACTGCATTTCTCTTTTAAGCACAATCACAATGATGTCAGTAGCTGCAAATTAGCTATTCAAATATACATCTTTACATTTATACACATAATAAAGCACTTCATGGTAAGCAGCTTATGGTTAAACCTGCTCAGATACAAACATGGAAATGTTAATCACTTTGCGATGATGTAAGATTGTCAAAAGTATTGATACTTTTTCGATACCACATGTTTAAAACAATACAATATGCATTAATTATAATATCGAAAGTGCTCATTTATGACCTCAGTTCAGTTCAGTCTTTATTCTCCTGCCTGAAATTTGGCTTGAAGCAAAAGCAGACAGTGTTCAGTAACTGTTTTCTGTACCAGCACTGTGTGCAGGTTGTTAATCTAAAAAAAAGGAAAAAAGACAACTTATTATGTGTGCCAAGGCTTTTTTTTTTCTTTTTTGCAGTGGTACTGAAAAATGTATCAAGTATAGTTTTGTTTTTATACTAGTATTATTTTAAAAGTTCAAAATTCTGGGATTATGAAACCTGTACTGTACTATGATTCAGTTGATTTGGTTAAAATCCTCCCCTCTGCTGCACATTCAGACTTCATGTACTCCACAAACCAGATTAGCAGGCACCGAAATATCTGCAAAAGAAGGAAAAGAAATAGTTTTCAGAAACAGAAGTATGGTTACAAGATATTTCAAAGATCAAAATGTGAATGTGCACTGAGATGTTACTGCTGCCCAAAATTTTGATATTTTTTAAACACTTTTTTTGTTAAAAGTCGTTCAAAAAAATCGTTATTACAATTACCCAACATGCATTGGTGTATTCGACCAAAAAGTAAAGTGGATTTTTACTTTGTGCAGACACCGAGGGTGTGTGTTTATGTTCACTTAAGCCTCTGACTGAAGTGTGTTGAGTCTACTTCTTTCTGCTGTCTCCCTCCAGTTTCTCTTTTGATTTCCCTCTCCTGACTGTAAGTCTGTGCGTTCGTTAAGTACACTAAATTGGATCTGAACAGAATCCTATGTGACTCACAGTGCTTATTTCTCAAGAAGCTGTGACTCTACCCCCTCCCTCCCCCCGCCTCTCTCCTGCAGAGATCCATGGAGCTCAGCAGGAGAGAGTCAAGTCAAGTCAACATTTTGGTATTGTGACAACAGTAGTTCCAACCTCGAAAACTTTTGGGCTAGAAATTAAACTTTTGTTTACTAACAGAGCATGGGTGGGTGATTGGATTACAGAAAAAAACAGTTTTTGATACCTATCTTCTTCGGCTTGGGGAGGTTCAGGTTGTTCATGATGTTCACAAACTCCTCCAGACTCTTGGTCAGGCGCGGGTTAAACTTGCGCTCCTCTCCGACGGTAGACGCCGTCTGACCTGATAAACAAAGACACACACCGCCCAACATGTCATCTGTGGTAACTTAATATTTACCAGATGTTGAACCTCACAGATCAATCGAGAGAAATACAATATCCGCTATGTGCGCAGAAATCACATGGTGCTGGCAGACATGCAAACAAGAGATACACTGTACACCGATATATCTGCACACTGGCTTGTATCAGATGGTATCAGCTGGGAAAAAAAAAACATCTGCATGCATGGAACATCTTTCTTATCTGTTTCACTTTATATAAATATCAAATTAGTAACAGCATGAAAACTATAAAAGATAAGAGAGCCATGTCTGTCATGAAAAGCTTAATCTGTTTGCACTAACATTTGTGCAAATACTCTTGTAACATGTGTCATATCAGTTCAGGTTGCTGCCGGTGGGAAAATACTGTACTAGCAATGCTTGTGCTTACAGTCTGTCTATTTCTATAACCAGTTTTTACGCAACTGCCTCCTTGAGATGTGACAAAAACATCGGGATGTGTGTGTTTTCAACCAACCTAAGTAGTCATGTGCTGGGTAGACAAGGCAATGGTCAGGCAGAGTAAAGATCTTCTGATGGACTGACTCATAGAGCTTCTTGGGGCTGCCTGAATAAAAGAGAACAATTAGCAAAGATCAGGCGACTCCAAAGGAAAACAGATGCAATGTTGCCCTCTTGTGTTCCTGTAGCAGCAGTACAAAAATAAATAGTGTCTCTTTTGGGCAGTGTGTTTAAGAATTAAAAAATAAAGGAAATGAGGTTTGATATGAGATAATTAGGACAAAGCAAAAGTATATGTCTACCCTGCTGGAAGTCTGTCCTGCCACAGCCTCTGATGAGCAGAGCGTCCCCCGTAAAAGCCATGCTCTGATCCCCTAACACCAGCGCCACACACCCATCAGTGTGTCCCGGTGTCTCTCTCACTGACACATGCTAGAAAGAAGAAGAGACAATGGTCATCTCAAGGCATGTCAAGACTTACGTTTACATTTTGACACACTGATACATCTAAACACAATGAGCGTCTCCAAAATGAGGGTTGTATGGATTGATTTTATGTAGTGACATATAAGTAATATATGTTCTTCTTACATGTTTTCCAAAGGTGATCTTGTCTCCTTCTGACAGTTGGATATCTGCAGAGGCGCCGCTGAATTTGGAGATTGCACTTTTCAGCCCAACCAATCTTTTCTTCATCAGCCCAGTGCTTGTGATGTGGTCTGCATGGCAGTGTGTGTTTACTATCAGAAAAGGAAAAGAGTATGGTTCACCACAGGGCTCGGCAATACTTCAGTATTATCATATACAGTATAAATGTTGATGGGATATTTTGTTTATCTTTTTACAGAATTATAGTGTCCTTATTAATGATTGGTGGTTCAGGATGTAACCATATTCTAGTTATGGTTTTCTTGCTTGCAGCCAATATCGTTTTAAATAAATACTCGAGTCTTCATAAAGTCATGTTTAATGTCTCAATATCAAGTATAGTCTCTATAATCTAATGTATGTCCTGCCAAAAGGAACTCATCACATTGCAGTGCCAAAAAATATGATAATGATCAGCATTCACAAAACCACATTGTCTCCTGTACTTTGAGTCTTCTGGAGAAAAAAATATGAGCTGGTGTGATTTTAAAAAAGTGTGTCACATTCTTCCATGATTGCAAGCTAATAAAAATTAGCTTTTGAAAGTTTTTAATTATGTTTTTTTTTTTTTTTTATATATGTATTTAGTTGTAATTGATAACAGTGAAACCCAGGCCACTGTTAACATTGCAACATCAGTTTCATTATTCTATATGTACTCTTGCATGCAATTTTACATAATGTGTTACATATAGCAATATTGGAAACATATTCTCCTTATTATTATTTATTTAACAATATTCAGTCATATTGCTATAATTACACCTTACTTTGCAGAATTAGCAACCAAATCAGAAAAATCTTCACAAATCTAAATGTTTAAGTATGCAGGCCAGATTATGTTTTAATGAACCTACATATTATAGTTCAAAGAATAATGTGCAGCAAACATGTACTTTGCATTAGCCACAGCCAGACACAGGGAGTGAGATACCTGCCACTTTCAGATTGAGGCCCAGTTCACCTATGAGCTTCAGGTCCCTGTCTATGGTCTCCAGTACAGGATCGATGAGGATGGCGTCTTTGGTCTCTGTGTCTGCCAGCAGGTAGGTGTAGGTGCTGCTCTCCTTCTCAAACAGCTGAACAGAAAAAAAAAAACCACAGGTGAGATAAGGGCACAGGAGTGACTCAGCAATAAATGACAAAGGATTGCAAAAGTTGGTAATGATAGTGATCATAACCCTCCTCTTCTGACATGTGTTTGTTTGCAGATGTGTGTGAGATACCAACAGAGAGAGAATGAAAGTAAGAAAGAGACAGAAGACATAACGATGTGAAAAACTACTTGATGATGCAACACATGCTTTTTAAGTAGTCTGAATGTTTTCTGTATTAGATATAATAGTCTTCATAACTAAAGGATATGTGTTTATTGCCTACTTGAGGGGAAATCTTTACTTAAAAGGACAATTCACAGCAAAAAATCAAAGATTAAGTATTTTGATTATATGCTTTTAAATTAATTTATTTCATTTGTAAATTTTTGGTAGATTCCTCGGTGTACCACTAGAGAGAGCTCAAGTACAACCAGTGGTACTAGTACCATAGTTTGTGAATAAAGGATCTTGATCAGAGGTTGAAATTGCCCATTGAAGTGCCCCTCCTATGACATGACCATACTATCAGTGGCCCAAAGTCAATTTGAGTTTGAGAGCCCTGATCTAGATTGTAGCAGTCATTACTGGCTCTTGGCTTATGGTCCTCAAAGCGCCCAAAAAATAAAAAAGCAATACATTTGAAAAACTCAACAGCAATGTCTCTCTCCAGAAATCATGACCCAGTCACTCAGGATAATTGACAGACCTTATTGTGAGCAGTTAAACTACTTTTTTACGACTGTAGAGCAACACAAGCCAAGTGCCATTTGGTCCCACTACATTCCAGAGAAGGCAGATATCTCCAAAACTCGGCTACTCACACCAAAACAATCTAGATGCATAAAAAGCACTACAGGCCAGGGGCAAGACATGTATTTTAAATTTTCTGGTGACCTATTCCCTTTAAAACAAACAAAACAAATATCTAGTTTACAATACAATCTCAACTCAAGGTCATTTTTATTGCTTGATCTGGAGTTGTTGAACATATCACACAGTTCTCATAGCTGTGGAAAATGTAGATATTCAGACTTCCCATCCATGATAGGAACCTTTAATAAAGCTGAAAAAAGCAAGTATGTGAACCAGGAGTTGATACTGGGTTGTCAACTGCTGTTTCCAAGGTCAATAATAAAGTGTCAATCCTGAAAATCTCTCTCCTATGAAGGGCTATAGCAGTCTGGACAAGACACATGCCGTTATGTCCAGTGCAGTGTGTCATCATGTTTCAGCCATAATCTTAACATACAGTACATACAGTGCAGTTGTCAGGTTTGCAACCATTTTAATCGGCCTGTTTGGCTGAAAATGTCACTACCACAATCCACAACGATGAATCAAATAAATTAGCTTGTCTCAATGTAAACAAACTACAACTTTTAATGCAACTCAAATGGTAAAATAATTAAGCTAAGGTCGTGTCTAGAAGGGAACCCCAAACTTGCAAAAGATCTCGCGAGAGTGATACTTTTAACTAAAACCACATTTCACAAATACCAGCCAGGTAGTTTCTGTCCTTAGACCTATTCAGATTTTAATTACATAGTTCTCGTGATAATGAACAATAATAACTTTATACAAGGTGCACAAAGAATAAACAACGCGCACAGATCTCGCGATAGTTTCTCAAATCAAGGGTTCTCCTCTAGACACAACATTAGGCTAACGGCTAATTCCGCTTAGCTCACTTCCTACTAGCATTAACGTTAGCTAGAAGCAAAATATTTACAAACATTGCTGCTTTTTCTTCATGTATTGGACCTGACAAAACAACCCAAACTGAAGCAATGAAAATAGCCTACTTGTCTGAAGAGCAGCCCTCCGGTCTGAGCCATCCTGGAGCAGTACGATCTGCTGGAAACTCGTAGCGGGTCGATGCCAGTACTTAACCCGGAACAGGAGCGCCTGGTGTCGGCTGCTGCGTACCTGAAGCTCTCGGTGCTTGTTCTGAGGCGAAGCGTGACAGCCAGAACCCGTTGAACTGGCTTTACCCTGCTTATCACCGAGCACATTGTCGTTCGTTGGTAATTTCCAGACTGGACCAGGAAATAATTATTTAAACAGTAACAAATGGCTTGAGAACCAGCAGCAGTTTTAAGTTGCTGCGGCTTTCAGAGCGTAATGTTTTTCTCCTTGAGCGTCTGCAGGATAATGCCAAACTCCTTGCAAGTAAACTGACAGTTCAGAGCCGTGTGAGAGCTAAACTGTCATCTTGGATGAACCCAGAGACAATAGTGGTGCCTCACTCGCTTTTACAGCAGCTGTAACTTGTGCCATAGCCAGTGTTTGTTATTGAGTAACAGTGAGTGGGTTGATCAGCTGCAGTTCTGCAGGTCAACTTCCTCCAGTCATGTCTAGTCCCATCAGTTACCTCACAGACACATCGCTCATTAGTGTGTGTTGTAGTGCACGAGCATCACACACGCGCGCCCGTGACACATGCACGCACACACTACGTGCACAATAGTGGTGAGGACTGCAGCTGTGGCCTACGTGACTGTTGACATATACTTTTATCAGGCAGACACACACACCACCCAAAATAAATCTGGTTATAATGCAATATAAAAAATGCTGTCAACTGACATAAAATGTTGAAAGTAGATGAAAATGTGTATTAATTATAAAGAATAAGTAACATTTTATTTACAAGGGAGTGCATTAGACTGTCAATACCATGGCTTGAACAGGAAGGAGTCTTTATAAATGAGTCTTCTTGAATCTTTAATGTTAATGACTGTTAATGACATTAAGTGTCATTCGGTCAGTTATAGCACTTTTAATGCAAAGTTGACATAGTTTGATATTTCTTCGTTAGGAGAACCTGACATGTTTTTTCAGGGTGCAATATCAATATCTCACTCAGGTGAATTTTAAGTTCAATGTGCAATAATCAGGTGTATTATCATCAGTCTACGTGCAAGATGAATATTCCCTCCCTCTGTGCAATGGTGTCAATTCAACTGTTGAGTCTCCTTCCTCCTGCCATCAGACTCTATAATTCTTATACTAATAGATGAGACTACTACAGACAAATGAATTTCCCCTTGGGGATTAATAAAGTATTTCTATTCTATTCTATTCTATTCCTTATATTCTATATACTGTTCCTATTTTGACATTTCTCCTATATATAGTGTGTCTATTTTTATACTTATATTCCTGTACTTAAATTGTTTAAATTTTTTATGGTCTCTCATGCTTATATTTTGCTATCAACTTTGCTGCTGTAACACTGTAAATTTCCCCGTTGTGGTACTAATAAAGAAATATTTTATCTTATCTTCCTACCTGTCCTGTGCCACTTTACTCGAGGTCAAAGAAAATATTCATAACACACTTATGATTGTTAAATGACAGCCAGTTTCAAAACCAGGCACGTCACAGTGCAATGCAATGTTAAAAAAATTAAGCTGAACAATATTTTTAAGTTTGATAATGTCAAGTTGTCATGACAAAGATATTTTTGTCATGGTTAATGTCAGGTTGTCATAAGAAGAACATTATTAGCTTGATTAATGTCAAGTTGTCATAGCAAAGGCATCTCAAACCATGCCTACTTTGCATTAAAATTACATAAATGATCAAATGACACTCAATGAAAACAGTCCTAAATATTAATAAAAGCTCCTTCATGTTCATGACATGGCTAAGACGGTGTAATGACAGTCTTGTGCACGCCTCTTCAGATAAAGCCCTACCCCACACTGGGTTTTTGTGACCCACACCAATCTTGATATTTGAGAGTTGATAAGTGAAATTGATAACCATGTACATGCTGGTATTAGTTTTTTGATTTGCTTGCTTGCTTGTTTTGTTCTAAACACATGACTGAGATAGTTTTGGTGAGGATTCTATAACCCTCTCATTCCCATGTCAAAGAAATGTGTTTTTCCCTGCTACTCCAGATATGTGCCTCTAAAAGTCTCTGACTAGCATAAAATATCTCTGTTTTTTCATAATAAGTTAATAGTTGTGGTAAAGATTAATAAATGATTATTTATACAGATAGAATTTAGGTTTGCCTTGTTTCCCATTAGGAAAAATGGGACATAACTAAAAATGATGCTTGGATTGCTATAAAAACCCACAAAGAAAAACAGGAGTTAATTATGTTCATAAGAACCAGGATTATTGATATGTTGATTGACAGTGAGACAGACCAACTGGTTCATATGTGAACGTCAGTTAAATAGTGACAAGAACTGTGACAAAGAAATGTACTGACTGAGACACTTTTAAGCCTGTAACCATGATATTATAACAATATTTAAAATAACAAACAACACAAACAGGCAGATTCAGATTACTTGCCTCTTTATTGTTTACTAAGTGTCAGGTTTTGGTGAGGTGTCGGTCATGGCTGTCGTGGTCTCTTCTTCTGGTTTGTCCTGCACCAACAAGTAAAAATGTCAGCATCAACATAAAATATGAGTTTGAGATGCCTTCTGCCAATAAAGAATCCCAAAACTTATAAAAAGTTACAGTAGGTCCCATTTATGTAAAAACATGCCATTCAATGATCCCGTCCAGCTTACTTCCAATAAGTGTATTTATGATCTCTATTCATTGATTTGTATCCGTATTATTTTGTATTTACGGAAAGTCCCACTTGAGCCTGACACTGAACAGTTTATCAGAATGTGTAAACACTGTGGTTTGTATAACCTGGTTTCAGCAGTAGATATTGTGAAGGACAAGCCCATAAAAGACTAGATTTCTCTTAAAACTGTTGACAACAAAACCTCGTTGACAAGTTTGTTTTGAGAGGATCCAGGTTTATAAGAGTACAAATGATGGTTACTCAAATTGCTCTCACTCAAGACCTTGTGGTTCAAAACAAAAATATAATTTCCATTTCACATTTGAGAGCAGCACATAAACAAGTCTGTTTGTCACAGCTATGACGAAACTAAAAAACCACTAAACAAAACTTGACTGACTGTGACAATGACTCATTCATACGGTGAGAAACGGTACCTCTATGTATCTCTCAACCCAGTGGATCAGTTGGGTGACTCTGCTGTAGACGCCTGGCTTATTTCGCCGTCCGCAGCCCTCTCCCCAGCTCACCACCCCCGCCAGCCTCCAGTCCCCACTGGCTGTCTCACACACCAGGGGTCCACCACTGTCTCCCTTAAAACAGGACCAAATCATTTAGCAAACATTAGAGACGAGGGGCCTTATTACAACTTTTTAATAGTTCATTATTAAACATACTGAAACACACGTTGAAACACAAAAAAATGGTGCAAAAACAATTATGGGCACTTTATTTCAAGACACGTTAGAAGTTTTGGTAACATCTGTAGAGAAATCCAGAGCTTCTTTTTGAGAAATTTACAGCATTGCTAACTCAGGAGATAAAAGAAAGAGACAGTCTCCATATCTGGCATCCATTTTTGTAAAAGCAATAAAACAGCAGCCATAAAGATTAAACAAGTTGGCTGACACCAAAATGGGGGAAACGATCAGTGTCTCACTATGTAATCGGGCTGAAATACTAAGAAAATGTCCATAGCAAGCTAAATGCATTAGATTTCAGCATGTCAAATGAATATTTTAGCATATCGTTTCTATCAGAGAGGAAAAGTAATACTGACAAACTCAATACTGCCTGTAAATCTCAGTGTGCCTTCTGAATGGCACACTGAATGGCCAGAAGTGAATTCTTTGACATTTACAACTACCTGATTGAATCACCAGGTAAGAGCTACATAGCATCAATCTTTACAGTTTGTCTGGACAAATTAGTAACTGGAACCTTAGGAATAATGTTAACAAATGTCAGAATCCCACAGTTTTCTCTTTCATCCTGCTGATGCCTGTCTGTATCCCCCAGCTTCCTATTCATCTTAAAATTAGGAAAGTTAATTCAGAGCTACTACAGTGAGTTTTTAATGGATTATGAAACCCAGTCAATTTGATACTGATGCCTCTACAAAGGCAAACGAGACCATCACAGAGAACACTGGTTATTTCTTGAGCTATTAAGAAAGCTATTTAAGTTATTCTTAATGCCTGTCACCTGATGGATTCTCTGTGAAATAAGATGAAACAAGACTGTGTTTACAATTTCCCACACAAAGTAAAAAGTGAGTAGCACTAGACAGTTTAAAAGAAGCAGGTAGAGATTTTTATTTGGATAATTGTATTTTTGATATTATATTTTGTTATGGTGCAGGAAACACTACTGCAACACAAAATGAAAGTTCCCTGTAGTAGCTTTAAGAAGTTGTGTAATACACATTTCCTATCTATCGTTAAGATAGGGACATTGACTAATCCTAATTACTAAGATTACCAAACAGTGAAGACAGGACCTGCAAGTGAGGAAGTTTCTGTACAACAGCCCTAAACAATGTTTGCATGTTTAATGATAAAGTGAGACTGATGCAAGTTCGGCTGAGGTTATCTATTGTGAAGTTAAGATATATGCTCCATAAACTTGTATCAGTTAGGTTTATGTGGAGATTTTATATCAGTGGGTGTGTACCTGGCAGGTGTCCACTCCTCCTTCCATGGTGCCAGCACAAATCATCCGAGGAGTTAGATACACGCCGTAGACGCTTGAGTGGGAGCAGACAGATTGAGCTATTACCTTGACCTGAGCCTGCCTTAGCTCATCTGACACAAATCCTGATGAAGAGAAGAGAAAGGAGTAAAAGAGAAAACAGGGCAGTAAATGTGATGTAACTGTATGAATCAAAGGGAGGTTAAGAAAAGCCTTTTAATTTGTCCAAAATCACTCAGACAGGCTGAAGCCAACGAGCCTAAGAGCTCACAAATAAAGCAGCTGTTTCAGGCCTTGTAGCTCCCAGAGGGCCCCACAGGAGCAACTCACAAGGATAAAGTCTGATTTTCACTTTGTGTCATCATGTAAATGTACTTCTTAGAAGTATTTTTGTATCAGAACTTTTCAAATGCAAGAAAGAAACTGTAAGAGCCTAACCTGAACGAACCAAATCACAAGAAATTGTATAATATATCTTTTTAAATTTAAAAAGTTGTTTTTTTTTTCCTTCAGGATTCAAAATTTTTGTCAACTGTTGCACCTAATGTTTGCATGTTGTAAAGTTATTCTTTATAGTTTCTTGGGAAAAAGCAATGACAACAATAATTTTAACATCGAAAAGGGACTAATGATGGAACAACTGTGACAGAAGAAGGTGCTGTCAGGTAAATAAAGCACAATCAGAGGGTTTGTGTCGGTGAAACGCACCTCCTTCATGAATATATCCCCAGCCTGTGATCCAACAGGCCGCTCCAGGAGGAAAGGACTCACTCGGGCTGGGTAAACAGACCGGTCGCACCCCATCTATAAACAGCCCACAGTAATCAGATTGTAACGTAATTATACATTTATCAGAAAAGCAATAAAGACATAAAGATTATCACAGGTATTATTGTTATGAGAGCCAATGAAATGCCTGTCTCCTGCTTTCTTCACAAGTATGTAACATTCCTACAGAGGATTTTGTCCTTTTGTTTCTGCATATTCTTGTTTTCTGAGTCTGAGTCTACTTGTGTGATGCAACCCCTGCATTAGTCAGTGTCCCACGAGGGCTACCCCTGTCAAAAAAAAACCTGTTTGTATGTCAACTTAATACATGATATTTCTCAGATTTCTATAAAATTAAATGTTTGCACTCTACTGTGCTTACATCATACAGTCAAGTGCACATGTTAAAACTCCTCCCTCAGCCCTTAAGAGGATCAGGATGTTTACATTTTGAGGATCTACCCAAGTCATGGTGGAAACTAGAATTACCACCTTGCCATTTCATGTCTCCACCAACCAGTCAAATTGCAGTTTGGATCCATGTCTGTCCAGACTCATATAATGTATGTGGACTCTGAAGGAATTTAATAAATGTTCTTGGCAAAATGGAAGTTATTATCACTAAATGTCCTGACTTGTAGACTATTTTTTACAGAGGAGTACAGAGGACTGATAGAGGGCTGAACCTTATGATGTCACAGTGAAGTTGACCTTTGACCTTTTGGATATAAAATCTCATCACCACTTTATGCCTGGGGGTTGTCATATAGCGTAGCAGTTCTTGAGCTGTGGCTGAAAATGTGTTTTGTGGGGTGACGGTGATTGTCTTGACCACCAAAATCAGTTCTTCCTTGAGTCCAAGTGGGCGTTTGTGCTAAATGTGATGAAATTCCTTGCAGACGTTCCTGAGCGATCGCGTTCACAAGAATGGGATGGATTTGAGGTCACAGTGACCTTGACCTTTGATGACCAAAATCACTACTTCATTCTTGAGTCCAAGTGGACAACTTTGCCAAGTTTGAAGAAATTCCCTCAAGGCGGTGGGACAGTTGGACGACCTGAAAACATAATGTCTCTGGGCACGGCTACTGCAGATGTGAATGCATAAAAATTTGTGAATTCCAACAGAAGTTGGAAAAAAATGAACAAACTGAATGTTTACTTTGCAGGTATCTGACAAGCCACCATGATAAGGTACATTTGGGCAACAACAGTGAGTATTTAACTTTTTACTTATTATGACACTTATGCTTATTAACTTATTATATTAAAATGTAGATTATTATATACTTATTATACTCATACAGTATTGTTTTATTTGACATTAACTTTGCTTTGAAAATCGCTCAACAGATCTACAAGTAACTAGTCAGCTTTAGGAAGTTGGCATTGCTCCTTGATTGTAATTTTAAAAAAGAACAGAATAATGGATTTTTAGCAGTAATACAGTAATACTTGCTATTTCAGGATAGCCATTAGCACATTTTCAATAGTTTTTAACTGTCCTGTGTTCTTTAAAATACAAATTTGAGAACCTATCATTAAACTGAAACATTTCTTTCAAGCAAGGCCCATTTTCTTGTTTTTAAATGCAAAGTGCAATTGCCTACAGAATTTATTAAGTGCGATAAGGTACATGATGTGTTTTTGCCTTGTCCAGCCAACAGATGGAGCCACCTCCTCTTACCTGTCATGTCCATGTCAGTGATGGTGCGCAGCAGGCCCACATCATAGTCGTTGTTGTATCGGTTGAAGCGAGGGTGGTAGAGAACCTGCAGCGCTCTGTAACGTTTCCCCAGAGAGCTGTCGGCGATGCTCACTGTGTCCACCACCACCAGCCAGTCAGCCACCTCAAGCATGTTGTTCCTGCAGAGAAACAGCAGCAGAAGTTTGTGGTCTCAGGTCAAGTTTGGCAGCCACAGTGTGAAATGATCAGCGCTTGTCTTATCAATTTTTGCCTGCCAAGCATACACTGTTTATTATCTTACAATGGAAAAAGTACATAATTATCAGCCAAAACTGTCTCTCCAGCAAATATAGGGGCATCAACGGTGTTTAAACAGTGTTTTGAGTTCGTAGCAGGGAGAAAATGCCACTGATAATAATCAAAATAATATGACTACAGCATTATTATTACAATGATAGTGTGTAATTGAAATTACTTTAAAACTCCCACACTACAAGACAATTTAATGAGCTGTTTATAGTTTATGGTGATGTTCAAAATGACTGTAAACTGAGTGCTCAAAATCCAAATTAAATGTTATAAGGTAATAGGGAGCCCCTGTAGACAAACCTACATCTGTGATGTTTGGGAAAAGTCTGCTGTTCTGAATGCAAAACGCACTGATGGGGATATTAAATTGCTTTAAATTACTCTCGTGCCTGCTTTCAACTTCAGTCTGATTAAATCAAAACACAGAATTAACTCAGACTTGACTAATTCGGTCTTGATTGCAGTTCTTCCTTCTCACTATAAAACTAGTACAGGAATTTAGTGGAATCAACTCTTTTCTCGTTAACTTAAAGGGACAATTCACCCCAAAATCAAAAACACATATTTTTGGAGATATCGACCAGAGAGATGTCTGCCTTCTCTCCAATATAATGGGACTAAATGCAGTCAGCCTGTTGTGCTCAAAGCACCAAAAAGCTAGTAAGTAAGTTATGAGCAGTTTTATGTCTGAACAATTTTAGTTGAAACAAAGAAGTTCCAGAAGATTTTACAGTAGAATGTAAATAGTTCCTGCATGAAACTGCTCACAACAGGATCTGTGGATTATCATGAGTAATCAAGTAATGATTTCTGGAAAGAGACACTGGGGTTGAGTTTTTGAGCTTTGAGCACCATCAGCTGAGAAAAAACAGACATTTATACAGCCAATAGCTCCAAAACTCGGCAGCTCACAGCTAATCTAATCTAATCTGATCTGATCTAATATGATATGATATGATATGATATAGATGGATAAATTGCACTACAGGCTAGAGTAAAAATAGGCATTTTTTGATTTTGGGGTGAACAAGATACAAGTTTTATTTATTCAAGTTAATTTAACTTTTTAAATTTTGTTTTCCAAACACTAAACACAAAACACGAGTTCTTTTGACTGTAGTACTGTACGGAGTTTGATCAACTCAAGCAGACTTCCCAGCATGCATTGTGTGAGAGTTAAAACTCTCCTGAGACCTTTCTTTTTTATAATCTGAAGCAAATATATATGATTAAAACTATCTTCTGTCCTGTTTTTGTGCCAACGGTGGAACAATGTGCTGGAACAAAGTGCTGCTCAGGAGCAGCTGCAGCTGTAAGGTCTTTGTGTGAAATGAAGAAATGACTCATATTCTCAAATCATATTTATTTGCAATGTTCTTCACTGTGACTGAAGATTTGTGATCTAATGCACAAATAGCTATATTATTCTAATGGAGTTATTTTTTTAATTATTTTACTGTAGTTATTTTATTTATGCTATATGATTTTAGTCTTGTCGTACTATTTTAGTGACAACTGTCAATTTTTTTATCTATCATTGTACCCATTATCACTGATAGGAGTTATTAATACTACTGACCACTGGAGGGCAGCAACAACTTGTGCTACGATGTGTAAGCTACACTTTTATTGCCAGTGGTTTAGATATAAGGATGTAAATAGTAAAAGAAGACCCACAGGAAGCTGGGTATGTTAACAGGTGTCGCTGCAGTAGTTAACTGATAATTATATGATGAACATTTTATACTATGATAAAAAAAACAAGCTAACATTGCCTGGACTGTCCCACACCACCGCAAAGTCAGGTGACATTAGATCACATGGGGATAGACTGCATTTGTTTGCTATGTCTGCTGTCCTCTACAGTTGTCCACTGTTTTCAGGAAAGACAAAGTCACAAACCCATTTAAATGTCAGTAACTGCATTATTAATTTGACAAAAGTAATTAGTTACAGTTCAAATTTGATCAACTTAAAATTTTAAGGAACCCAAGACATTTTTTTTAGGTTAAAACAAATGTATTATTTCAGTGCTGACGAGAACTGTGAATATGAAGACAGAATGTGGTATCTGATTTTTTAATGTTCTCCCGTAACTGATGACCCCTCTGTCTTACTCTCATGTCCACCTCTTACTCAACAAAGCAGTGAGCTGCAGTGATGACCCAGCGAGGGGAGATGATGGCACCTCCACAGACGTGTTTCCCTCTCCAGTGCATGCTGACCTGCCATCCCCACTTGTCCTTGGCCGCCAGCGTCCCCCCAACGATACGCCGGCCATCACTGACCGGGACCGGGCAGTCTGGGTGTGAGACAATGAATAAGAAGGGATGTACACAATATGTAAAGTGCCAAAGACAGACATGCAATAATTTGTAAGAATTACCTCTTCAACTGTCTACGCAGACCATATTAGCAGAGTATATTAGCAATTCAACAGAGTGAATGACTATGGTAATATTCCAGTAAAGCCCCTTCCTTGATAAAGCTTCTCAACTAATGCCCATCACTGCCATAACAGCTAATGGATATGTAATTATCATCTGTCCAAGATAGCAGAATGATTTCAATATTACAATCCTCAGAGCTCTTAATCAGTGTAACTGTTATGTTATTATGTTATATTATGTAATTGTTATATTTCTTACCTGCTGTGATGTTCTCTGTCTGGTTCACTGGATTCTTGGGCAGAAAAGGCAGTTGAGTTGGGACACTGCAGTTCCCCTTCACACCACAGTGAGAAGGTGATTCATTTAACTCAGAGGGGAACGCCAGGAACTTGACTGGGTGTAAGAGAGAGGAGAAAAGCAGTGAAATGACACCCTAAATGTGGGTTGCACCAACAAGGATTAAAACATGTTGCTCCAAACTTTTAAACTATCATGAAATTAAGAAAGATCACTCTTTAAACATATGTGTTGTGTTTACTCGAAGGGGAGATTAATTTCATTCGGTACACCAAAACTTTAAACTCCATTTTAAACTGTGATCCAGTATTAGGTCCAAGTTTAAACTTTTATAGTCGAGGAGGTTTAACTTTTAAAATGGCTGCCTTTTTGAGATGGACTGAACAAAATAATCAAATTTCTTGAGGAAAGTTAAAGGACAAACTCAACCCAATAGAGCTGAAAATTAGTTATAAACTCTTCATGCAACACATCAGTTTCATTCTGTTTTGGAACTCAGACATCCCTATCAAATAAAATGAATTAATAAAAATAATAAAAATAAATAAATATATCTGAAGATGCGTCTCCTCCAGTTGATAGTTCGGCCAACTATCAACTAGAAATTAGAGCTTCTCCGCTGAGCCATCTTACTAGGCTAATCAGCTTCTTTTTTTTTTTTAAGGTACCTGTCAAACAATTTTTTTTCTTGGCATCCAAGCAAACAATGTAACATTAAGTAAATATCTAAAAGTTAACGGTTGTCCTTCCCATTTTATACTTACTGAGTTCCGACAGCACTGAAATTTATTTTTGATGTATTTTAATGTGGGTAAGCATCTCTCTCTTGCTATATATATATATTCAATTTAATTATATTCAGTGTTGTATTCTAATGTATAACAATAGAAATGACAACTTTATGACATTTATGCAACACTGTGTATTATGTTCTTTCAGATATGTTTTTTCTTCAAATTGGACCGTGAGTGATGCAGGATAATAAAATGACACAAACCTTCTGTCCTTTTTTAAATAGGAACAGTAGGCATGTGATGAGGTCTTCATTTCCTGTTTTTACCTGGTAAATTCAACTTGTAGCACATTGTAAGTTGTGTCAGTACATCTGAAGATAGGTACAAGTGAAACAGCTTACCTAATAGAGCAGAGGTGATGACCAGTTTGATGATGATAGGGAAGCACACAATCAGTAACAGCTCACGAGATGTACATGTTTGAGGCGCCGATTCTACAAATACATATAACAAACAAATAAATGCATCTTTAAATCATGTAGAAGACCTTGAGCTTGAAAACAACATGACTTTGTTATATTTTTTCATCCTTAAATTGAAGATTGGGCTGTACCACCTAATCATGAATTCATTTTGTGCATGAAGTCTTTCCTAAATTCTAAGTACCTACAGTAGTGGATAGCTTCAAATTAGTGATTCACTAAATCAGATTTCACTGTTAAAACTTAAGAAATGTCTTAACTAGCAAAGACTTTTCTGTAGTAACGTATAAATTGATTATTATAACACTGTCCAGTCAGCTAATATTATGTAAACAAGTCACTGTAGCATCACAGTCTGTAACATAACCAACAAAAACAACATTCCAGGAGAGCAAAACATGTTTTAAATTTAAAGCGCCAGTGTGTCGGATTTAGTAGCATCTAGTGGTGACTTTGCAGATTGCAAACATGTCTCCCCTTCCCCTCCAAGCATGTAGGAAAACCTACGGTTGCCACGAAACTTACAAAAAATCTGATTTTTTTTTTGATTCTGATTTGAAAGATTAGCACACTACAGTATCACATGCTCGCAAAGACTTCTATCAAAAACAAATCAACTGAATTTCAAAGTTGTTACAGCATGTTTCACATCACATCACAACACAACATTTATTAAAAAATGATGAAAATGTTCTGCTGCTGTTCACTGTGCGCGTTGTGGGTTTATGTCTGTAAACTTGGGCTAGATGGATCTTGCCCAAGTTTCCGCTCCATTCCGAACTTTTCCAAGTCAGAAGTAGGTTTTTACCCAGTTCTGAGTACGTATCTTGTTTTGTGCAATATGTATAAAAAATTCTCTGACAATAATAATTTAGTTACTGCTGACATACAGGCGACATTTCCACATAGAGAAGTGAACACAGGGCTAAGTTTGAACTTACAAACAGCTGATCCAAACACCTCTAGATGTTCGGCCTCCACATTAAATCTACACTTGACAAACTGTCAAAGAAACAATCCAGTGACTCTTCAACTGTGTCTGTCTGTTGTTTGGTGCTGAGCAGCTAGTATACAATGAGTTTTTTAAATGTTTTTTTTTGTTGCTGAAAACAGCTGCCTTGTGAAACTGAAAACAATGAGAGCAGTGAGAGTGACCCAAAACAGTAAATTTACAGACTGGACACAAAATGTATTTGCAACACCACACAGAGAAAGAGAGCGCTTGACAGAAAAGGTGTGTCGTAAGTAGTTTCTGAAAACAAGAGTCTGAGCCGGTCAGTCTAGTGTTTAGAGGCAAGGCTGCCCTCAGGTCTTTGTGCTGACATGGTTAAAAGCTCAATCATCAAAAGGCTTCGTTCAGAGGACCTGAGTGAACTGAGGACAGAACACATCCATGATAAGAGGTAAAGCAAGAGCTGCATGCAGTGCCTTGTAGGTAAAAAATGTTGAAATCAATTTTATGCTTGACTGACAGCCACCTGAGGCGGCAGAGTGCTGGTGTGAATGTGGAGTCTCTCCCTAGTTTTTGATAAAATAAATAAATAAATAAATTTAAAAAAGCCTCACGGCAGCATTCTGTCAGTGATGTTGAGGTAAATGTTTAAGTGATTCATTCTTGAACTCTGGGTGGTAATTTAACCTAACAGATATTTTCCTTATATAACTTTTATCAGTTTGATGTTAAATACTGTGACATACTGGCTATAACAAAATATTTACAGGATAAAAAAGACTGAAAATTGCTATTCCTTCAATGAAAATGGAGGATAAGCAGATAAACAGGGTTTATGTTCCACTACGTGCCTGAAGCTGAGACACAGCGGATTGGCCAAAACAAAAGAGAGACTAATGAAAGCATTTGATTCTTTTTTTTTTTATCGCTCAACAGATCGGATTAGGGCAGAGTTTGTTAGTTCGAAGAATAAAGAGGCTAAGAACTGATTAACATGCTGCATGGCACTGTGGTGCACTGAATGGTATGGGCCAAAGTAAACTTGCAAGAAAGTTTCTGTGCTGCCCATGCACAACCTTGCCAAAAGCAAAAGCTTGTTGAGTAATGGATTACATGTAACAGGATTACATAATTAGGATACATTAAAAAAAAATTCCATTACAGTTACAAAAAAATAAGACATAATCAGATTACAGTTAGAGTTATTAAGTAGAAATGGGGATCATTAGCAGGATTACAATGTTTTAATACATTTTAAAATAAAGAATAATCTACTTCCATGTGCACTTTACAAGTCTCGATATCAATCTGGTCTCAATGAAACCACTTAAACATTTACAGGTCAGATCAACCGCTAACGTTAGCTACACAGACCAAACACTGACATGAGCTACACAGGCCTACCAATAGCTACACAGAACAACTGCTAATATTGCCCAGATGAACAACCGCTAACATTAGCTACACAGACCAACCACCAACTTCAGCTACACAGATGAACCGCTAAACATGAGAGATAATCCAAAAGTAATCAAGTACATCACTTTAATATTGTGATAAATACTGACAAGTAATTAGTAATTGTACCAGAATACATTTTTAAAGTAACCCTCCCAACCGTGGCCAAAAGCTAATCTGCCTCGATCATTACTTAAACCATATTACATATTATTATTGAGGATGAGCTTTAAATTTATTATTAGATCACCAGTGTCAGATTTATTCATATTGAGGGGCAATTCACTCTAAAAAAAAAAAAAAAAACATAAAAAAAATAAAAACACACGGTGTCTGACTAATGACTGACTCAGATTGCTTGGTCAAAACTACCTGTTTTAGAGGTTTGTACTGTGTTGGTTACCCAGGGGTCGGGTGACCCGCAAAAATGTTGTGTAACGGGTAAAAAATACATGTATATAAATTTACAGGCATGCGTGAAAATGAATTTTTTGCGGGTCGTACGCAGGTGAGAACACTGATATAACACATACAATACAATTGTTTTTTTCCTGTAGAAATCAGAAATGAAATTAATGACATTAAGGCAAAAGGCAGACGTTTGGGAGGATTATGGTGCGCTCAAAGACTGTGAGAATAACACTGTCAGTGGCTTTGCTGCTTCTGAAAAGTTTCAAAAAGTATTATCTTCGGACAGTTGTAAGCTAGGCTCGTCGTCACTATGGAAACACATCCACTGCTGCAGGAGCACAAGCGATGCACCAGTTGAGAACACAGGAGGGACACAAGTGAGTGATTATGTGTGTGTTTAATCGCAGGTGTGGGTTGGGTTGTGGGGCTGGAAATGTGCTGAATAATCATCATTATACAGACAAAACTGTCCACATGGCTGACAGCATTGGTAAAAAAAAAGCACAATTAAAATGATGAATGACACACCTGAGTGGGATAATTAATATAATGGGTCCAAGAACAGACCTCAGGGGAATACTGAAACCTTTTCACAAGTAGATAATCAATTTTTTCTGTTTGTTGGATGGAATGCAATCCAATCTAGGGTGGTGCGAGAACTCTGTGGCCATGAGCTGCTTAAAAAATATTATGACCAATAGTATCAAAGGTCACTTTGAGGTCAAAGAGCAATAAAATAGATTGCACACCAGCACTATCCCACATTATGGTGTTATGACCGCTTCAGCACTCTCTGTTTTGGAGAAACACAAACGAATTGTATCTCTTCTACGAGCTGATAAGAAACCAGCCGGACTTTGGATAGAAGGGGAAAGTGGAGTTAGGAACATATGGATTGCTCTGTTATTTTGTGGAAGCAATAAATTAAGGCTGCTTTCTCAGGAGAGGCTGAAAAATAGCATGCATTAAGAAATTACATAGATTTCCAGAAGTCAGAGAACAATGCACAATGGAAAAAATCCTACGGGGATGGTTGCAGTGATTTATCTTTCAGGAACATGTTGGCAAGACACCTAGTGTGCAAAATAAAACTTGTATATGGGACACTCTATCAACGGACGGAGCAGAAGTGTCTATTACACGTTTGAGAACTGTCAGGGCAGATAATCACTGTATTACTGAGTAGGTGGTGAAATCTTGGACCCAATCTCGGCTGTTTATTATTGTGACTATAAAGGATAAAAACCCTGTAAGTCATCACTTGATGACAAGACCGGAGCAGCCAGGGGAGCAGAATGTATAGTCTGTCTGTGCAGGATAAAGAGCCTGGGAGTGTGTTTACTCTATCAGCAACATATCACCTCACATCTTCTGCTTCATCTTCTACTTTCTGATCTTTTTAATAGAGCAGCTCTTGGCTATGTATTTTTGTTTTAAGATACACATTGAATAATTTACCCACAGGGATTAATTATCTGTATACACAGATCAGATTTTCAGTTGCAAGGCTGATGTGTGTTGATCAATAATGTGCCTGCTTTCTCTCAACTATATGGCTTGAAAATGTGGCAGCTGAGTTTTAGAGTGGGTTGCATCAACAAACATTCGTAGCAAACATTCATCTTCAAGAACTCTATCAAGTCCAGTTGCCTACGACAAACTTTGCTACGAATACCATGACTTGGATGACTGAGAACCTTCACAGACATCAACAAACATTAATTTAATTTATCAGCTCTACCCAGAGTTTAGCAAAACTAGGTAAAAATGAGTAAATCCAGATTTTAAATCAAGCAGAGCTCTGTTATACAATTAAAAACGAATCTCCGTTTAGTAAATCTAAGAATTTTGATTAAAACCAAGTTTAATCAGCATGAAGATGTTTGCTAACCCAAATTAAATTAAATTAACATATAACAAATCAATCTGAGTCTACTGGGACCTAGTTAGGTTTATTAGATAGCTAAAAGTTTAACAAAATGTTACATTGTTAGCTAGATAGCTAAAGAGAATGTTAGGCCTACATTGTTTGCTAGTTAGCTAAAACAAAATGTATGCTAGTTAGCTAAAAAGTTAAGTTAGCCTAGTTAGTCTACTCATGATTGCTTTGCAGAGAGGCTCTAATTTCTCGTCATTTAAGAAAAACTTTTTGGCTGAGTTGATGGCAGAATTAAAATTGAAATTAAACATTAAACATTAATGTCTGTAGCCAATTTCATGGCAATCCATCCAGCAGATACTGAAGCATTCCTGTCAAAATCCTAAATGTCAACATCCTCTGGGGACCCTGAACACCTGCACAAAACTTCATCTCAATTCGTCTTGTAGTTGCTGAGAGTCTTGACCAACACCCCAGCATTTCTATCCCTAGAACAATGCTGTTAGCATCCTCACATTTAAAGTGCACTGTATATTATGTCCATCCATCTATTATCTGTAACCACTTATCCTTTCCAATTTAGAGACACCAATTAACCTATTAATGAGGGCCCCAGCCACAAAAAAGCCCCAGCTGACTGACAGGATCTCATATGTCAAGGGTAAAAAGTAATTCACCTTTCTTGCTGACACCTGAACCTTGTGTTTCCACATCGCCATATAGACGCATTCCACCATCTAATGGCATCACCATTACTGTGGAGGCACATCGTAGCGTCTGTCACTCTCAGTGTGTGCTGGTCGTGTCCAGACGGGAACCAAAGATCCAACAGATTCAGGTACTAATTTCTCTTAATTTCCTCTGTTCTAGTCCAAAGTTGAGGATCAGTTAATCATCGGTCTTCTCAGTGAGAGCACATGAAACAATGCATTGTGTTATCAAGTGCAAATCTGCCCCACCAGTGTATTTGAACCTGCTGAACTATTAAACTAAACTAAAAACTAAACTAAATTTCTTCATCTTAATTTGGACTAAAAAATGCACAGACATTTCAGCCTCATCAAAACACATTGAACCAAACCCCTAAATTATCCCCATACCTGGCTCTTCTTCAGGGAGATCTTTGGGTAACATGAGACCTACTGAGCCTTCCTCCAGCGGGCCTCCATCTGACGGTTTCCTCTGCTTAACTTCCTGGAGATTATCACTACAAGGAAGTGGTGAAGTCAGGGTGTTTTGATGTTGGGCCTCTGAGGACCCAGAGGGAGAAGATGAACTCTCTGGAAGTTGCGGCTCTGAAGTTAGTTCAGAAAAAGATGGAGACTCTGGATTTAAGCTCCCGTCGGCTGCAGGTTGATAGTGAGGCACGAGTGTGAGGACTGTGGAAGGGACCAGAGACGATATGCTCAATACTTCATGACCGGTTGGACTTTGAAAAGACGTTGATGACCAGTGCTCAAGGGACGGATAGATTGATGCAACAACTGGCTGCAGTGCATCAGAAGTTGGGACCTGTGGATCCATACTTGTAAAGTCGGTGGAGGCTGTCATGAAGTGCAGACTCTGTTGAAAGTTAGGGTTCATGTTCTTTGGGGTGATAGTGTATATATAGTTTGTGAGCTCTGATTAGCAGCATACGTGGTGTGTTGGTCTGGTTAAGATCTGCTGGATTTCAGACATGGTTGAGCTGAGAGCAGGCACAGGGAAATGGACGGAAACCTCAGATGAGTCCTGCAAACAAAAGAAAAGCAACAAAACATGAGCTTGGAATAATGTGTCTGTACTTATGTAGACTGAGTAGATTTTTCAGGTATCTGTACTTTACTTGAGTATTTACTTTGCTGACAACTTTTTACATTTACTCCCTACATTTTAACACAAATATCTGTACTTTCTACTCATTACATTTTCAAATCAGGCTTGTTACTTAAGTTTTTTTTAATGAAAAAGATTATGTAAAAGAGGTAACAAGACATAAAAGACACAAGAAGACACTGAAGACACAAAAGACATAAGACAGAAAAGATATAACAAGACATAACACGATGTAAAAGATGTAACAAGATGTTAATAACACAAAAGACACCATAACAAGATGTAACAAGACTGATCAAGACATAAAAAACCTAACAAGACAAAAAAAGACGTAACACGACATAGCGAGACATAACAAGAAGCAACAAGGCAAAATATGACAAAAAATATGTAACAAGACAAAAATGACAGGTATTGGTATTGTCATTGGCAGGAATGAGTTATAAAATATCGGCATATGCAACGTCGTTATTATGACGTCTCACTTGTGACTTTGTAAAACATTAAAACATTATGTTGCAGCTACATTCCAGCAGCCCAGTCTTAGTAGGGACATCCTGGTGACGCTGTCACGTCATTTAAAAAAAGTGATGGACATACTGGGACAAAATACCTGTGACAATTAAAATAACGTGCTGCTGTGCTGATGTGTTGTTTCAGCAACGTCACAAGTCACAAACATATTGTTGCAACTACGTTCCTGCAATGACAGTGTGTTGGTAGAACTGCGATGAAGCTTAAATTTTGGGATAGAATATACAGGTTTTCCCAAAAGAAATGAGAAGAATGACTTGGACAATATCTAAATACAAGCTTGCTCTGAGGCAAATTCTAATAAACTTAATTAAAAAAATGCAAAGTAAGGTCTCAAATAGTACTCTCATAAGTATTACAAGTCATATTACTGGAGCTGATTTAACAGAAAAGACATCTGATATTGAGCACAGTGTTTGTTTTATACACTACTCCCTCCATGACTGGTTCTATCTCAACATCTCATCACATCAGTGCACCCAAAACATTTCCTCAAGTGCTCTCACCTGAATGTCAGCCGTACAGATTTGCATGGGTCAGCCTCATTTATATGCGAGGGATTATTCATCCGAACGTGTCTCCTCCTTATTAAACCAGTTTGTACCTCAGTGGGGAAAAGAAATGCATCACTGTACCGTCAGTGATAAGACAGCAAAGAGGCCCGTTTGCTCTGATGCATCTTTAATCCAAAGATATCTGCTCCGTCACTGTGAATCCATCATCTTCATCTCTTCTTTTGCGAATGCACCACTCTCCTCCCCCTCAATTACCACATAATCCTGTCATTATGGCACCCCCTTCATCACCTTCCTCCTTGTCCCTCTAGTCTACTCTTCTTCCGTCTCCAACTTAATCTTTCTCCTCTGGTCAGGACAGGTGAGGCTGCAGCAGTCAGGTCAGTAACGGATACGTGCACTCGTGTCATCGGGCGTCTATGAAATATGCATGGGGATAATTGCAGGCTTGGGTCAGAGTTTAACAACAGAGGGTAATGTACACCACAGCACTGAATTGCTCCCACTCACAAGCACTGGGAAGCATAATGGCAGCATGGATGGACACACACACACAGTCGAGGAGTTGAATTTCTCATAGTTGAAAGATATGTAGCCAATAATCATACTCCTATTATGAATCTGAAGAGGCATACTTGTGTGTGTGTGTGTGTGTGTGTGTGTGTGTGTGTCCAGTCTTCTCAAGGGTATTTTGTTCGTCCTATCACATTACGGCATCAGACAGTGCAAGGTGCTGGCAGCGACAAAGAGCCCCAGTCATGGTGTTACTCAGCATCTTCTAGGTTACATCAATGAGTTCACCTCAGAGATCAAATATGGTGGAGGGGACGTGACTGCTGCATCCCCCGTGGACAAGTGTGTCACTGTGTCTGCAGCTTGATACACATAGAGGACAACAAACATTTTGCAAAAAAAGAAGAAGCAAAAAATAACTGAAATCTTTCCAAAAAAAAACAAAAGGATAAATCAAAATAAAAACTCATCATTTCCTAAAACAAGAACAGAACAGACAGGTTCAGACCCCCTCCTCCACAGACCCAAGGAAGCTCAGGCAGGCTGCAAGAGCTCTGCAGGAGCGCAAGATGAGCAATAATGAGCAACGACAAGTCCTACACGGTAAGTTGATCAGCTGTTTATAACTGTCAATTTTCTGTTAAAGTAAAGTTGAGCCTGTTAAGCCTTTTTAACATGTTTAACGCTGTGAAACGGTCGTCGTTTGGTTAGGTTCACACAGCTACCTAACCGGACGCGATGTGAGCAAACATCGGATAGTTTCAGTCTTCTTTAATGAAGATGTTCTGACCTGGTCTGTGTGTCAGTGAACAGGCTAAACCTGCTCAACAATTTAACCTATTTTGTCTTGTCAAGATCGACACTGACGTCCTTCAAGTTTCTGTTTGCCCTCATCAAAGCAGTCAACAGAGAGGACAAGAGACTGATAAACAAGGTTGAGAAGCGGCACCTTTTATATGATCCATTGGACATTTCTATGGTAATATTCCCAAAAAGGACGAGGTTTGCAAGGAAAACGGGGAGCTGTTGGGAGTTACAAATGAGTAAACTGTCCTCCGACTATATAGAAACAAGGCTGACTTTTCATTGAATTGATTAAATTAACTGACTTAATGTTACTTGACTTATGCAACGTACTTTGGGTCCAGTGCTGCCTGTCACTTGTACTCTCTAACGGTCTCATTCGTCGTTTTTGAAATAACTGCCGATTGAACTATTCTGTCATTTAGCTATGACGACGTGTTGCAGGAAAGATCTAGGGATCACCAAAGGTTTCATCCTCTAGGGACAATGAATGTTGTACAAAATTTCATGACAGTTCATCCAATAGCTGTTGAGATATTTCAGTCTGGACCAAAGTGGTCGACCAAACAAAAGACAGATATCGCCCTGCAAAAATAAATCAACAATAGGAAATGAGCATTTCATCAACTGAGAATAAAATGTACAAACAACTCTTCTGCTGTAAAATGTCAGTTTTCTATTTCCTTGCACTTCAATGTTCTTCTACATTTGTTAAACCATTTTGCAAACATTTTGCTTCTGTTGTTTACTCTGTCGAATGTGTTTTGTTCAGACAAATGATCTACATTACTACACAAACATTCCTATGTTGAAGTTTTAAAAATGTCTGAGTGTTGCCTGTTTGTTGTTTATCACACAAGTGTGGAGTTGCATCCTCCCCACCTGCACATGACACTGACTGAATGAATGAATAAATAAAGCGTGCAGGCTTCATTTGCTCCAGTATTGGTGTCAGAGTCCTTGTTTACTCCAATCAGTCTGACAGGCAACTTGCACCAATTTGAACTCCTCAGATGCACACAGCTCTGCCAGCTTCTCCTCCCTGTGGTATCAGTCAGGGGCGAGAAGGACCTCGAGTTCATCGTGGTTCATCAGCCCTTGAAGTGCAGCAGCGTTTGCAACTTAATAGCCTTTGTTTTATCCAGTGCGGAGAGGCACAACAATGGTGTTTATTAACAGAACAGCAGAATTACTCTCAGGGAGCTGCCTCTCACAGGCAGTAAAACAAAATTTTATATCTATTCCTGTGGCAATCAAACTTTCTGGTACCAGTTTTGTCCTCTTTTCTTTTTAAATGAGTAGTTTAACATCTGCAGAGATGTGCTCATTTGCTGTCTGGCCAAGAGTTAGATAAGTGGATTAATATCACTGTCCCATCTGTCCAGTAAATGTAGAACTGGAGCCTGGAGCCAGTTAGCTTAGCTTAGCATAAACACTAGAAAAAAGGGGAAACAGCTACTCTAGCTAGCCAAGGGTAAAAACAATCAGCTTACCAGCACCTCAAAAGCCCATTTTAAATTAGTCAAAAACTGACACTGCCTAAAATCTGGCCTTTGTCTTCGGTGGGAAAGGGTACAATCAGCTTTTGCTCCTGGGTCAAATGACTCTGCAGTGGTCACGGGTATTTATAAGCTCCAGATCACAGTGATGTAACATGACATCAGGTTGACACGCTAATTTTCACCCGTCAGTGAAGGTAACAAAGTCTTACCACATCTATGGGTAACTTCTGCGACACTGCGGCCGCTGTGTCTTGCCTCTGCTGGAGCTGGATCTGGAGCTCCCTCTGTTGAGTCTCCCATCAGGATGGCTTTACTTAATGCTCGCTCCATTGCCAATAAGACTTTTCTCCTCAAAGACTTATTTGCTAGGGAAAATATGGACTTTTTGTTCCTTACTGAAACCTGGCAAAAGAACATGAAATTTTCGTCCATCAATGAACTCTGTCCTGTAGATTGTAGCTCAATCACCACGCCAAGGCTGTCTGGCCGTGGTGGAGGTCTTGCAGTGTTTTTCAAAAATTGCTTTGACTGCCGTTCAGTCAGCAATGACTCTTTCCCCTCCTTTGAACACAATGTGACAAAAATTGGTAATCTAAGGCCTTTTTACTGTATTTTAATTTATCGACCTCCTGGCCCACCAGGCCCCTTCCTGTCTGATTTTACTGAGTTTTTATCCACAGTTATAAAGTTGGACAATGTTCTAATTATTGGTGATTTTAACTTTCATGTTGATGTTTCTACTAATAAGACTGCAACCGATTTCCTTAATATTACAGAGTCTTTTAACTTCATACAACATGTTTCTGGGCCTACACATATAGCGGGGCATACTCTGGACTTAGTTTTCTCTCATGGTTTGATTATTGACAATGTTCGACAAGAGGATTTCCTTGTCAGTGATCATAAGTGTGTTCTTTTTGATGTTTCCTGTAATACTGATCTGCTGCCCCGAAATCATACGTCCCTTAGGCGCACCATTAACCAAAGTTCAACTGAATATTTTGCAGCTTTATTTGATCCCAATGTGCTGTCGAACTGTAATGATGTGGATGTTTTTGTCCAGTTATTTAACGAACAGTGTTCCTCTATTTTGGATATAGTGGCTCCTTTAAAAACTAAAAAAATCTCTGCCAAATCATCACCCTGGATTAACGAGTCAATTCGCAGTTTTAGGCGAAATTGTAGGAAGATAGAGCGCCTATGGAAAACCACCAAACTAGAGGTACATCGATTGCATCTTAAAGAGCTTTTAAACTATTTGAATGAAATGATAAGGGGTGCTAGGACTGCTTATTTTGCGAACCTCATTTCATCAAACAAAAGAAACCCAAAAGTTCTCTTTGAGACAATAAACTCACTTGTCTCCCCTACCACTCCACAGGTGCCTGCTCTCTCTAACGCTGATTGCAATAACTTCCTCAAATTCTTTCTGAACAAAGTCAATGACATCAGAGCAAATATTCCCTCATCATCAGTTCATCCCATCATTTGTGTTCCCAGTCGCACAACCATAACTTCCTTTTCTCCTGTTTCCATAGAGGACATCACCAAATTATTGCACAAGATCAAGCCTTCATGTGGCCCACTTGACATTCTTCCCCCCTCCTTGTTTTTAAATGTTTTTAATTCAATTGGTTCCTCAATTGTAAATATGATTAATCTCTCTCTTTCAACTGGCTCTGTCCCTAGCCAGTTTAAACATGCTACAGTTCAGCCTTTGCTGAAAAAGACTAATCTTGACCCGACCCTCCCAATGAATTATAGGCCTATTTCAAAGCTGCCTTTTATGTCCAAGTTGTTGGAAAAAGTTGTTTCCACGCAGCTCACGGATGTTCTGGAGACACATGGCCTGTATGACTTTTTTCAGTCTGGTTTTCGGAAGTTACATTCAACCGAAACAGCTCTTCTTAGAGTCACTAATGATATAATGAT
>JAJHUR010107610.1:0-12247 GCA_027495735.1 Lutjanus campechanus | reverse complement strand
GTCCATATCCCCCAGCCCTACCCTCAGGTGTGCATAAACTGCAGGTTATGTAACCTTATTTTGAAAACCTGAAAATGTGAAATTATGTTATCTTATCAGTATCCACCGTGAGAAGCAGGTAATTATCGGTTATCTTACTGGCTGAAAAAACCCAGATTGTTCATCCTTTGATTAGTTCTCTAACCAATGTCTGCAGGTCCTTAAAAGACATAAATTCTCTTAAATTCACTATCAGGCTGCAACTGTTTTTTTATTTGTATTTTGAAGGTCTGAATTTTGAGCGTTATTCATTTATCAGTTTGCACAATCATAAGTTTCATGAAGCTTCAATGAAGCTTAAACTGATCTCACTTTTTCCTACAGAAACTCCACTACTTATCTCTATAAAAGATTTCCCTTACACTGCCTAATCTTAACTGGCTGTTTGTTCTGAAACACTTTCATGGATCTGAGCACCAGCCCACAAAGTCATTCATTTTCATATTTGGTTCTCAAATGTGATATAATTGATTTGTTGTGACTTCTGCAGATGCTCCTCTGGTTGGATTGTTCTGTATATTATGTTAAAGAAAAAAAAGATCTTGCCTCACTGTATTCAGTTACTGCAAAGAAGCTACAGTATGAACATTAGTTCAGGGTTAGTGCCTTGCTCCATGCTGACTTATGAATGACACAAAGAGCAACACGATGCTTGTTTGTTTGTTTTTTTAGGACAAAATGATGCGTTTTCATGTTGAAGTGGGCTAGTATCTGTGTAGAAAACACACACACACACGTACACACACACACACACACACACACACACACACACACACACACAGGGGCACTGTAGTGATAGCCGGTGTGCCACGCTGAGAGGACTGTTGGTTTGGTGCCCATTTTGTCCCGCGCTGGCACTGCCAGGCTGCATGCAAATAGGTCACACACACTCACACATACACACATAATAACAGTTTGGGGCTCCATACCCTGCTGTCACTGTGTTCCTGACTCTGCATCCTCTGAACGAAAATCTATCTATCTATCTATCTATCTATCTATCTATCTATCTATCTATCTATCTATCTATCTATAGAAAAGGTTGTACATGTGATCAAACATCTGGTCAGCATGATGCTGTCTGTTTTCACTCTCCATCCATCTACATTTGTTTTATGCTGCTGTTAGTGCTCATGCATCTACACACACACACACACACACACACACACACACACATACACACCCACCCATCAATAACCATGGTGATAGATGGTACCCAGCTTTCATACGGGAGGCTTCCAAAAAAAAGGGGGGGGCTGTACCTGGTTGCAAAAGAAAGAAAGAGAGAAAGAAAAAGAAAGAGGAAGAGTGAGTCAAAGACAACAAAGAGAATTAAAGGAGGACATAAAGAAAGAACAAACAGAGTAGAGTTGTGCAGCTCTGGAGTGCTGAAGTAATCAGCTCTTTGATCTGGCTCCTTTATTATTCCAGTGTGGGCCAAATAATGCAGTCCTGATTGTGTTGCTGGCAACCAGCGAGCTTCCATATGTTGGCTATTAGAGGCTCTTACCGGCTGCGTCTCCACACTCCTGCTGAAAACGGCTTCTTCTCTGGTGCTTTTTTGAGGAGTCGCAGGTTCAGGTTGAGACAGGGGAAATATTTGAATTAATTTATTTGATTGCAGACATTATTTCTGCTCAGACGAGGGGCTTTTAAGTTCAGGGAAATGTGTGTAAGAGAAAGCAGGGAAAAGATACTTTTAACGTGTATTTAAATAATGAACGCATATGGAGAATGTTATATTATTAAATGTGTAAATATGGCCATCAAAGCGGATTAAGACTGGAATTAAATGCCCTCTCCTGGCTTTGAAATTGTGAATCTGGCTCCCACTGTTTGACCGGCCTGTTCCCAAGGCGTCAAACATGGCATCTTGGTCAGTTTCCCTTTGCTTCAAATGATGACACAAGCACAAGACTTTCACCTATTTCTTTCTTTTTAACTTATTTGTTGTACATAAGTTACATTTTGCATGTAAGATAATAAGTTATGTTACATATGTACATACTTTTTTTGACCCAAACATCATCTTTTCCTAAAACCTCCCAAGTAGTTTTTGTGCTTTTATTTTGAAAGGTTACCCAGACCTCGCATATTTATTATACTGTATGCGATCTTGGCCGTGGAGCTCTGCACTTGCAAAACTGACAAGCACAGGGCCGCTTGCCAAGCTGCCTTATTCGCCAAGTTGGTGTGAGAACGTGTTGGTTTGATGATGTCATATCGAAACCTTTCTGATGGAAGGCCCCAACTGGAGGAAGTCAAGTTCCCTCCATTCCGCCATCGCACTTATTTTGGGCGCAAGGAGTTATGGCAGTGGTGTGGAATATGACTGTAAATAGCCTACATTTGGCATAGGTTTTGACAAATTTCACCCATTTGGACTATACATATAATATTTCAGTCCACTTTGTGATGTAGTGTGACAGTTGGATGGATGGTTTGTCTTGCTGTTTCCAATCACTGTGTTTATGTTCCTGTTCTTGTATGTGCTACTTTTATTGCAGCACTAAACATGCTTTTAGTTGTGTGTTTGAGAGGGACACACTTCCAGCTTTTGATGACTTTATGTTTTTGTTCTACGTTTTATTTTTTTTAAAATCAGGGCTTACTGGGTGGATTTTTTCTAACCACGATGAAAAATCAACATATTCCTGTGGGTTGGCGCAATTCTTTATCCATTTTTCCATGTTGAAAACTGTTATTGTTGTTGTTAGCCATTCGCTGTCTATCCATGATGCTGTGGGTTGAGTTTGCTAACCAATCAAAGGCTGTGTTACTGACATGTTAACCAGTCAGAGTCTGTGTTTCTGACTGGCCATTTGTCTGACAGCACTGCATAATGAAATCGTCAAGTTTTAATGCACTTATTGCGAGTCACCTTTGACAAAAGCGTCTGCTAAATGAATGTGTCTTAATTCACTGTGATAGGCAGGTCGTGGTTAGCAGAACATTTGCAGTGGACATGGGTTTGGTAGATGTATTACTGAGCAGATCGCTGGGCCTTTCTTCAGCTTGATAAATGTTATTCTTTCCATGAACAATCTCCACCGCTATCAGAAAATTATTGTAGCCCAAGCTGACCAATCAGTTCTTGCAGCCTCCACAGGGCATCTCCACTTTGAGGAGATGCATACAGCTAAAGGCATAAAGGCATGATTCCCAATTACTTCCTCATAGCACCACATTCAGGCTGGCATCACCATTGCTTGACTATCTTTTTGCCCCATAACAGTTTATCCAGAAATGTTAAAAGTGACTGATCACCATCCTGCTCCTCAGAGGATGGACCCTTTAAATTATAATGACCTTTCCTCTCGCACCGTCCTCTGTGAACTGCTGTCAAGGCACTATAACTAAATCATCAGCAGGCTGTCTGTTCTGCCCATGGCTTCAATATTGTGGCTGTAATTCTTCTCTTTTTATCCTTTCATTATTTTTAGCCACAGACAGACAGATAAAAAAAAAAAAAGACGACTGTAGAGGCAGACAGGCCGTTTTCAGGCCCAGTGGAAACAGGACCAGAGCACAGTGAGTCAGTCCACACAGGAGGCCGGTACTCTAATCCTTATTAACATTTTTATGGATCACCAGGCTGGACGGGATCAGAATCAGATGTTCAGAGGAACCGTCCGCTCCGTTTGAACCAGTTAAGGTGGGCTTGATTTAAGCTGTCAGGCACTTGGAACAACCTCTGAAGCCGTAACATCTCTGGAGAAATAAGAGCGTCGAGCTCTCCGCTTCCTCTGGCTTCTATTTACTAGATTTAATGTCGCTCTTTTCTCCCAAAATATTTTCTACATCAGCTTGAATTTTATTCTTTGTGATTCTGAATTAAGATCAAACAGGAGGGAAAAGGTTTGAAACTGGTGGATTGTGATAAATCTTTTCAGGAAAGGATGCACAAATTTAGATCAGACGATATAAACAACTTTAGAAAACATGACTGTCCCATCTGTGGGACACTGAGGTCTCTGTTTGTGTTTGTAACTCCTTTCTTGCATAATTTTATTGTGTTTAATCCTCCGCTTCTCATGTTTTCAGCCACCTTAATTAAATTTTAAAGTTACTTGTATATTTTGTAGGTTATAGCCGGAACGTGGCATGCGAAACAAATTTCCATGCAGAAAGAAAGCTATCTTCCATGATTTATTCAGCAGAAACTTGCTGTCATAGTTAATTTATCATCGTTAATTCCGATAGATTTGTTGATCATGAGAAAACATCCCCTCTGAGGCAGGGGTCTGACCCTGATCCCTTCCCAAAACCCTTACAAATAACAGATTTTCTTTTTTTCCGCTCACTTGTCCTCATTTCGGTGCAACCTGCACGTCATTTCTCAAGTTTATTCAAACTTTCTGGTCTGTCAACACAATCAAACCGAGCTGAATTAACATTTAAATTCATCCTGACGTGGTTATGAAGATGGTATAAAGAGATCCGCTGATGTAATGCAGCAGCCGGATGCTCTAATGGCTGCACAGCCTCTCTCAACACGAAGAGGTCAAGGGTTAAAATCCCTGCGAGCCAAAATGACGAAGATGAAGGATTAAGTGTTAATGTATGTCGGTGCATTTAGTGCTTTAGTGCTCTCCCTTTCTCTCTAACTGTCGCTGTGTGCTGTATGTAAAAAAAAAACAAAACAGGAGAGCAGGTGTTTGTATTTGAATGATTAAAACTGAAAATGGCTCTGAGCAACATTAGGAGCTGAAGCTCGCTCTGTTCTTCATTTTATTTTTGAGAAATTTTAAATGAATTTAAAACTCTCTGTTAGCTTTCACCATATGGAAAAGAAAAACAAGTCTGTCTAAAACTTTTATCTGAACATTGTAAGTAATATATGACAGCCAAACCAGATGCAAGATTCTTTGTATATTTGTTTAATATGAAACTTGTATAATTTATTAACCTATAAGTACTATATGGCTGCCAATCCACATATATTATCCTTAATAGATAAGGCTACTTATGTGAGTGCGGCAACCATTAGTGAAACCAAGATTTTTCAAGTATTCAGTGGTGGGAGAAGTATTCAAATCCTTTACTTTAAGTAAAAGCAAAATGCACTAAATGCTCCTACAAGGAACTTTCACATTTTGTTGATTTTGGAAGCCTTGGGGACAAAAGCGGTAGTGTTCCCACTGTAACAACCACAAAATAAAATACGAGAAATTAAATTATCTGAATAAAACGTTCCTCCTGGTTATTTTTAACTGGCTAATATATGACTCACTGTAACTTTGCCTGGGAAAATGTAAACACAGGCTTTTTTCAACTGAATTTAGGGAGAATCCTACCCAGTGGTGAGGATTAAAAACAACATGGAAATAGAAAATCTTCTCACTGATGGTCCTGTTCACTTATATTGGTCACATAGAGGCATCAGTAATAAACTGAGACTGTTTGATGACCAGTAAAACACAAAAGCTTGAAAGTATTAAAAGTCACAGTTGTCATTATGTAGTAAAATAGTCCCTGTCAGTGTTTTACTATTATAATCACATGTTTTTGGATTAATATTACTGCTGCATTAATGTGTATGTTGCATTTTACTGCTGTATATGTTTAAGGTTGAGCTCATTTTAACTACTTTATATACTGCCGGTAGTGTAATCTACATCAATGCATCATGGTCTATAAGATCATCACATGTGCTGTAATGTGAGAACCATAAATCTTTAAAAAGTCAACTTTCCCTGCTGTCAGAAAAACAGCCTGTTTTCAGCTCTGCGACAGTGCGTTTTCCAGCTGATTCAGCAGGGTTTTTAAAGAGTTTATTTAGCTTAAGAAGTGTGAGAATTTTCTAAAAAATCTCATATTCAGTTTATCACAAATATTCTGCATATCAGCAGATTCACTGGACAGGAAGAATATGAAAAAATAAACATCTGAAAAGTAACTAAAGCTGTCAGACTCCAAATAGTTGAGTAAAAAGTACTATGTTTGCCTGTGAGATGTAGCGGAGTACAAGTATAAAGCTGCATAGAATGGAAATGCTCAAATTTAGACTTACAGGACTTACAGTACCTGCATCCGCCACTGCAAGTATTACATAAAAATCTTATAAGACATGTAAGATGCCACATATATTAGACATGCGAATGAAAAGCTTAAAACAAAACAAAAAAAATATATAATGGCATGTACTGATATATAAAAAGCACATTGATTTATAACTGAGACATGTTTAAATATTTAATTTGACATGCAATTTAGTTCTAAACAACATAATGTCTGATCTATATTATAATCCTAGAATTATAGATTCTGTCAACATAACATTTTCATTATTTACTGTCTACTGCTGTTAAGTTTTACTGGTTTAGTTTGATTTGATAAACTATAATTTGATGTTATCTAATGAACTGCAACATTTTTGTCTCTTCAGACTGAATGTTGTGTAACCTGAACCAGCAGGTGAACAGTGTTTCTGGTCGACACTCACCTCCCGCGGCAGCCATCTTAGTGTTTGGTTTGTTTTGGGTTGGCACGTGTGCCGGATGCTCCGGTTGCCATGTTACGTTGCTGTGGTGGATGAGACCCGGGCGCCTGTCGCCAGCTTGCATCACCGTGGCAACGGGATAACTGTGACCCAGCACCCCACCGGCAGCCGTGCTCACTTGCTCCCCACTCTCCTTCTGCACCCTCTTCAATAATTAACATGCCACGGCAGCCATCTTAGTTTTTGGCTCGGTTTAGGTGCCTGCCGGCGCGTTGCCTCGGCAACGGGGTCCCTGCAACCCAGCACTCCGGTGACGTTGGTCGCCTTGTAACACTCCAACTTTCTGAGTTGGAATCCATTAATCTGATTCAAATGCCACGGCAGCCATCTTAGAGAAGGTGATGGAGACGGTGATGGAGACACACACACACATCCAGCTTTTACCCACAAATGTTTGGATCATATCTGATCACAAATGAGTCCTGATTTTATAGTGAACGCCGCATGGATTTTTAAAAATCTAAACTTCTATAAGCTTATTTGTGTTCAGTTTCTCTGCATCTGTCAGTATTTTACAGTAGAGCTTGTTGTTTACAGCAGCTCAGCAGGCCGGACGTCCCGAGTGTATCCAAGGTGACGCACACATAACCTTGATGACTGTATGTGTCATCAGTTTAATTTATATTCACTGTTATTATTTATTTATGAAGCCTTATTTGGGAGAGCAGGTTCAGTGTGGACAACCTCCAAGAATAAACAGAAAACCTGCATGAAAATGAAACACGGGATTAAAGAAGATGCAGAAAATTCCCTGAAATGCAACCAATAAATAATAAAAGGAACAAATAATACATAAATAATAAGGAATAAAAAGGACAAGGTTATAAACAGCAGGGAAATAACAGTAAATGACAGAAAATCATCTTTCAAAAATATCATCCTCCTCCCCTTCTGTCTTTGAAAAGAAAAATAAAACCATAAATATTCATTGAACTTGCTCAAACTTGCGAGATGTGTGCGGCGTGTGTAGTCACAAACACACATTCGCTGCCTCCTACGCTCTTGTTCTCACCCTGACAGCTTGGCTGCCGCAGAGAGCAGAGGTCTCATTGGCCGCGTGCCCTGCAACGGGCGTTTTGATTGGCTGTCGGGCCGGCTGCCACCATGCCAGCTGAGAGAACACGTTTGTATGTGTGTGTGCACGCGTGTGTGATGAGTGTGTTTATCATGGTGGCAGCAAACAACCAATGGAAATGCTCTCAATGCCTGCCTCTCTTTGTATTTGTCTCTTCTTCTCTTGTTTAATTTTCGGATTTTTAAAAATATTTTTAGATCTTTTTCCACACGATGATTACTAGCAGGTGATGTTGTTTGGATTTGTTTTGTAGTAATGTGATAAAAGACTCTTTGGAATCGAACCTATTTTGGAACGCAGTGGCTGTCAACCTGGGGGTCGAGGACCCACCAAGGGGTCCCAAGACAAGCCAGAGGAGGCACAGGATAATTAAAGGGATAAGAAACACAAACTGTGTTGCACAAAATTGTATTTCTCATATCTGATTTCTCTTTAATTTGTGATTTTTTTCTTGTGAAGCATTGAATACCTTTCTGCTGCTCCCTCCAGTGTGTAAGATTTATGGGGATTTATTGGCCCGTATTCATTAGTGTATAATCAATTTAACATAAGAATCATTTTGTTTTTGCTACGTTACAATGAACCATTTTTATCTCCAGAGGGCACAAGTTCTCTTCAAGTCGGCCATTTTGCACCACCATGTTAGAACGGTCAAACCCATCACTGGGCCTGTCATGTTTTTTCCGCAAGTTTCACGGCCATTGTAGTTTCTCCTGCACACACATAGAAGGGGAGACGAGTTGGTTGCAGTCTGCAAGCTCACTGCTTGATGTCACTAAATCCTACACACTGGTCCTTTAATCAATCTGAAAAGGTAACACGGTTAAGACCCCACTGGCTGATAATGTTGTGAACTATCTTTTGAAATGACTGGTGTCATGAACTAGGGCTAGATTTCTCAGTGGAGTTCGGGTTTTTCTGGTAAAGGCCAAAGATACGTTTTCTGGTTCTGGTTTGGATGGAAGACAGGAAATAACCAAATCAGGCATCAAGGGAAGTCACTCCGTGCAGGGCTGCTTGCAGCACACATCATTGTGGAACTGAATTATTTTTAACTGACAAACAATTTGAACACTGTCATAAATACTGTAGGTGTGGCGTCTTAATTCTATTCCAGGAAAGACCAAGTCCTGCACATTAAAAGACAAAATATATCGTTTGTTTATTTGTCCGCCACACGTAGGGCATTTCCATCACCATCGGAACCGCCTCCGGTCTGATTCGTGCAGCTAATTTTAAACCATTTAAAATGTTTAGACCAAAAATAAACTGGTTTGGAACCTGAAAAGAGAATAAGAACTGGAACTGAAGTGAGCATGCCATATTCTACAGGTTGTTGTAGATGATGCATCCATTATTACAATGGCTCTGCTGAAAAGTGGTGGAAACGTGGGCTGGTTTGCAGGATAGCATGAAATTTCTAAGAATCTTCAACAAAACTGATTCAAGAACCACAGCCAATTTGGCGGAAAGGGTCCTAGAGAGGCCTTCTCTGACTATCAGCAGGACTTTCTCTGTGCCTTCCAAAACCAGTGCAACTCCCTGTTCAGAAATAAACCTGTTTTATGATGTGACAACTCTATGGTTAAGGTTTGGTTAGATTTAGGCACAAACTTAGTTTGGTTCATGGAAAGATCATGGTTTGAGTTAAAATTGCTACTTTGCTAAGGTTGGGGACATGTTGTTTGGATTAAAATGACTATGTTAAGGTTAGCGGACATTGTTTCTCATGGTCACAATAACAGGCTCGTGGTCAAGGTTTTAGGGACTATCGTGGTCATGGTTAAAAGAAATTGACATTTTGCACTTGGAAACTTTTCCCTACAGACTGAGTTCTGTCATTTTTCTTGAGGTAACGGTCTCTCAGGGTAATGTGTTGGTACTGGAGCAACTGTTGGGGGTTAAGGGTCGTGCTCAAGGGGATCTAGGTTGTCCATTAATTGCAGGGTAGGCAGATCAGTCCTCACATGTCAAAATGTCCTTGAGCAAGACAGTGATGGTCAGACCAGAACCCTGCCTGGTAGCTTGCTACCCGTGTCTTTGTGTGGGGGCTTGTTTTTCTGTATTTGTGGGGTCCAAAACCTGGAGACCCCCCCCCCTCTGCATTTGTGGGGCCAGAATGCTGGACCCAAGTTTAAAGGGCTGTGTGAGGGTTAAGGCTTGGTTTTAGGGTAAGGGGCTAGATAATGCATTAGAGTAAATATTCTTTATGGCTAGGGTTACAGGGTGGAGGGTTAGGTACCCTACGTTAGGGTTTGGGTTAAGGTAGGTTACCCTATCCTTACATTTACCCTACATCAATGACAGGTCTCCTCAAATATAGTAAGACAAGTCTGTATGATGGACAGTCCTCTGTATAAAAGTCCCATGGAAGTGTTCTCCTTGCATGTCTCTCTGAAACTTAGATTGTTGTTAATTACTTCATCAATTGATTATTTATAAAACCACTTAATGAGCTGTCAGACAGCCAACTGGCTCAACACCAACTCTTTACCTCTGAGGTGTGTTTTTTTTCTAGTCGTCTCTCACTTGTCTACCTTCCTGCTGTGTTCTTTCTTTCTTTCTTTCTTTCTTTCTGTCTTTCTTTCTTTCCTTTTCATTTGTTCTCAGTACCCTGTATATGGGTAAATATAGCAACAGAGTGTGTGGGGGCTAAAATTCCAGATTAACCCAATATCTTCCCCATTATTGTGCCCTTGAGCAAGACACTCAATCCTTATCAGCTGCAGGTGGTTGATCTTTGACCTCTGACCTTTCTATGAAAGTAGCAGGAGGAAAGAGTACACATTTCTCCTTCGGGAATCAGCTGAGCCCCACAAAAACAGACTCACGCACACACGCACACTTTTTCTGTGTCCTCATCTGTTTCATCCCGAACAGGAACAGACATGTTAGATAAAGTGATGATTTAGACAGGATCAGGTTTTGAATCCCCTCACTGTCTCAGTGGGGATCCACACTTTTCAATCACAAGTGTCTTCATAAAGAAAAAACCTTCCAAAAATGGTACTGAATGTTGAAGTACTTTATAGATGTTTTTAGACGATGCCCAGCTCTATTGGTAAGACACTTTTTTCAACTTGTACCTCAACAAAAACTGACCGTTTTCCTCTTGTCTGTTTATAATAATAATAATAATAAAAATTCAATTTTCAGGACATGCTTAGCCTAGCTTAGTACAAAGACTAAAAGCAGGGAGAAATTGTTAGCTTCACTCCATGAAAAGAGAAAAAAAAAGCCTCTCTGAATTAGGGTTGAATAATGTGCCAGCAATGTGTCAAGTCAAGTGAGTTTTATTTGTGCAGCACTAAATCATAACAGAAGTTATCTCAAGGCCCTTTTCATATAATGCAGGTTCAGACCTCTTTAAAATATTTACACCGAGATTTGGCAATACCGTTTCCAGCGTGGGAGCTATCCCTTAGTGTCTTTGCTATATATTTGGGTTCGGGACAGGCTATGAAGCAAATCGGGGCTGGATTCTTGTGTGATCCTGCGAATCCAGATGCTTCGCAAGGTAATGTGATTTTGGCAGCAGGAGAGCGACAGTTGTTGGCGGTAATGCACCTCTAAGGTTTTTTTTGCAACTGCTGCAGAAGGAGAGAGTGACAATAAAACATGTAGGAGGAGGAGAGTGAAATTGTAAATACAGAGCAGGAGGCATCCCAACCAACCAAAACTGAGGGAGAGAAAGTTCCAAATAAAAGGGAAAAAAAAGATTAAATGTGATGAAGTATGGTGGTTATTTTAAAGCCATTTCTTTACTGAAGTTACCAAACAAATGTGATATATACCCTTACCATGATATCTAATCACTTCTCCTGTGATAGAGGTCTGAATACGTTCAGTCTTAATATAAATGTTATAGTTTGAGCAGCAGTTAGCGTTGGAGGTATGAGTTGTCAAACAGCTGCTGGGTGTAGTGACTGCATTTGGTTTTAGGAATAAAATTAGAATTCACTTTAAATTCTGAGGACGGTATCGGAATGCAGAGCTGTTTGTGCATCTGCCTGCTTTTTATATCTCTGTTTGTTCATAACCAGGCCTCCACATGTGTGTGTGTGTGCGTCGAGGTGTGTTTTTTATTTCCGCGTGTTTTCTGCGTCTTCCCCATTCGGCCTGTCAGGCCCGTGTTGGTCGAGGCGGTTCTCTCGCTAACGATCGCTGGCAGTCGGCAGCATGTGGCAGTAATTAAATCAAAGGAAATTGGTGAAAGAGAGAGAGAGGGGGGAAAAACGTCTGTGTGGTGAGTTTGCCAAAAAAAAAAAAAAAAAAAAAAACAGTCCTGGTGGTTGAAAGGAAAATGGGAGGCTAATAAAATGAGTGTGGAAGAGACTCGTAAAGAGCCGTCACCTGTGGAGAAATGTTTTTGTTCTCCGGCCTGAAAACCTGCACGCAATCACACACACACACACACACACACACACACACACACACACACCTGTCTCATTAACCCCAAATACACATGAACACACACACACTCGGTCCCAGACCTCTGGCTATTTCCTGTGTCAAGGGGGACATTATAAAGCCACATTATGTTCACTATGAGCCTCCATATTCCCCCATCACTGAAACCATCCTGTGTGTGTGTGTGTGTGTGTGTGTGTGTGTGTGTGTGTGTGTGTGTG